>MU227977.1:23990-54101 GCA_018584345.1 Thuja plicata | reverse complement strand
GTTTCCCTTTTAGGGTTTCGGTATCCTTTATAAGGATTCACCACTTTGTATTTCATAAGGAGATTATAATTTGTAATTCCATTGTTGAATATAGAAGCTTTTTTCTGTCATCATGGATTCCCAGTCTCTAGCCTTTTGGCCGCCATAGATGTTCTTCTTCTCTTCTATCTCTTGCTTCTTCTTGTAACAGTTATGCATGCAGGTGGTCTTGGGAGGATTTGATGTTTATCAAATTTAACATGGTATCAGAGCTCTCTTGCAGTCGGTTGTTCATTTTTTGTTGAAGCAAGCGAGGGTTTGAAGTCTTCAGAGGTTTTTCTGGCAGTTTTCAGTGGTTCTGGGGGTCTTTGTTTTTTGAGGCACTTTGGACCAAAACTGACCTCACGGTTGCGTCCACAAGGCCCAAAAACCCCAGAATCCATATAAGACACGTCCGATTTGGACACCGGGGCCTCGGGAAGAAATTTCTTAGCCTCTCAGGGCCGTACGGGCACAGTTTTCAAGAAAAAAAATTAAAAAACATATGTTTTTTAATGTTTTTTAATAACGTGCGCAGTTCTATTTGAAACGCGCCACCGCCGGGCCGCCACCGCCCGCGCCGGGCCCGGCCTCCGGCGGTGCGCCTCCTATTCTCGCCGCCCGCCGCCCCACCAGTTTTCTCTGTGGCCCCCGCCGCTCAACCGCTCCGCGGCTCCCCCAGCAGCTCCGCCTCCCCTCTGGCACCGCGGCCCCGCCGCCCTCAGTGGCCCCGCCGCCCGCAGTCCCAGAACCGCGCCACCCGGTCTTAGCTCAGCCGGTGGCAGCGCTTCCTTTTAGCCCCCGCGGGCCTATTTCGCCGAGCACCCGGTCATATGGCGACCAGGGGCTGCGGCCCAGCCCCTGGCGTGCGCCATGCGCCTGGGGGCCCAAATTTTTTAGTCCTTGGGACTCATTTTTGAGCTTTTTTGGTTTTTTGGAGGTACCTGGGCCTTTTTTGCGATATCTTGAGCATACGGGGGTATTTTTGTGACTTCCATATACCGTCGGAAAGCTCTTTCCAAGCACTTTCCAATGGTGGAGGTTGGGTTTTTGGGTTCTTCCATTTCAATAGCATTTTTTTCTGTTGAAGTCCGATGTCTTCTTTTGCCTTTCGGGAGTCATATCTGGCTCATCCGGACTCCGTTTTTGGCAAACGAGATATCGTCGGAAAGCTGGTTCAGTGTGCTATTTAGTGGCAGAGGTATTTTTTACAGATTCTACTCCAGATTTTCTCTCCTCCAAGTTTGGTAGTTTATGCCCTCTGGTGGACCGCTTGGTTCTACAGGTCCTGGGATCTCTTCTTCTAATTTCATAGCTCACTCTTCTTTCTGACTTCTGAGCTTGTATGCTCCTTCTGTAGAATTTTTATTCTGTAAATGCACTGAGATAAAGTGCCTACTTTTGTATATCTGGGATCTTTTACACCTTGTTTGGTTGATGTACTCGCACTCTGTTATAAAGTGCCATGGGGGTTATGATGCTTTTGCCGCTTTAGGTGCATCCACCTTTGTCAAGTGAGCGTACCTTCCACAACATTAGCCTATACTGTGTTTCGATGACACCGCCCTTTATCCTGTGTCTATACTTCTGTTGCACTATTGGTGTTCCTGGTTCTTCTTTGACAGATGTTTCTAGTATTGCATTTCAGTGTTCCTATCGCCTCTCCCAGTTCAGCATTATGGGGGGGGTTCACCTATTGGTTCTATTGCTTCCTGGTTTGATTGATCAGCTCTTCAGACATTTGTCTTCTCTACCTGTTCATGCACTTCAGTGGGGGTTCCAGCAGTCTCTTCTGACAGAGTTTTCAGTTCCATGCTTCGGAGATGCTTCTTGCTCATTCTTGTTCCTCTCTCTGGGACTTCTTTTCCCTTTTTTGTTTTGGGTACCTGATCAGGCCTTGTTGTCGGGACCCATCTTTCCTGCTTTGTGCAGTAGTTTAGCTATTTTGCTTCTCCCTAAGTTACACTTAAGGGGGGGTGTTAGATTAGTCTAGTATAGCTAATAATTAAATCAGTTAATTATTAGTCTATCTACTCTTTGCTTAAGTTATACTTAGGCAAGTTTTTATTTCTTAGAGTTTCCCTTTTAGGGTTTCGGTATCCTTTATAAGGATTCACCACTTTGTATTTCATAAGGAGATTATAATTTGTAATTCCATTGTTGAATATAGAAGCTTTTTTCTGTCATCATGGATTCCCAGTCTTTGGCCTTTTGGCCGCCATAGATGTTCTTCTTCTCTTCTGTCTCTTGCTTCTTCTTGTAACAGTTATGCATGTAGGTGGTCTTGGGAGGATTTGATGTTTATCAAATTTAACAAATCCATCGTACTAGAGGATCAAGTCAAGCATATCACCTTCTCCCCATCTCAATCCATAGTTTTTAGGTAATATCGGAAACTTGTAAGAGGAGAAACATCAAGAACATCAGATGGAACAATAGCCAGTTCCAAACAAGGACCTTGTTTTGAAGGTAGGTCGTCGTGCTCGCCACTAGGAGTGATAGATAACTATTGTGAAAGCATAGCTAGTAAATCATGATCAATATCAATAGTCTCATACAAGTAATCAGAATCACTAGCATGAATATTATTGTTATCATCAAGAACATCATCATCAAGAGTATCTTCTTCATCTAGATTAATCGTAATAGAATCCAAGATACAAATAACATTGTAATGTTTGTTCTTTTGAACTTTTTTTAAATTCACTTGCTCCATGGGCTCAGGCATGGGTGAGTCAAAGGGAAGTGAAACATGAGGTGGTTTATGACATGAAGAAATGTTTTGAAAAGCACATTGACAAGCTCTAAAAATACTCTTGTGACCGTGATCACGAGCATGATGATTACGTTTGGTCTTACTAGAAATTTGGGTTAGGATAGGATCAATCAAAATTGGGTCATTTTATTCTTTATGAGGAAGAACTAAAAAAACCACACTAGGTTGAGAGATAGGTTTATAAGTATGTTTATAAGAAATAGTAAGAGGAGGTATAGGTTGTGTAGGAAGAAGTCCACGTCTAGGAAAAAGAGTTGAAACATCTTTAGTTTTTCCAAGTTCACAAATTTTTTGAACCTTGTAGGATAGATATGATCTAAAAAGATGGTCAGGATGGGTTTGAATTAGTTGATTCTTAGATGGCCAAAAGAAATCAAGGTCCACTGATTCACAAGGCACAGAAGGCTGATAAAAATTATGCTTAACAGTCATGATTTCTCCATTATGAGGAAATTTAACACATTTATGAATAGGAGAAGCCATACATACATGAAGGTAAGCCAAGAAAAACCAATTTTGACTTGAAATTGATTAGAAGATAGAATAACTAGTCGAGGAATATAGGAAACCATTGCAAGTTTGAATCCTAACATCAAATTTATCATAAAAAAATTTTTTGCAATTGTTTACTGTAAAGATGTTCTTTAGTTATCACATTCACCATGCAAGTGGGATCAACAAGGGTGCAACCGATAGAAAGACCATTATCCTTTGTGATAATATAGAGATGACCATCACGTGTTTTAGTTGTCTCAGCAGGGTCAAACATAATGCAAGGATGAGATAAAGGTTTAGGTTTGAATTTCTAAACTTGGTTAACAACATGATTGACTTCATTAACTTTTTCATCATAGTCAATACATTGGGAAGAACAAGGTTGATCAATGGTATTGGTTGAATGAGATGACAAAGGATTAGTATATATTTGAAAGTTTTGGTTAAGAGGTGCCATAGATTTTTTTCCTTGATCATTGTCACCATCAAAATATATAGCCTTAGAATCAATAATATCTTGGCTAACACTCTTCAAGCGGAAACACTTTTCAGTATCATGACCAGGATGGCGATGATATTTGCAAATATCTTTGGGATAAAAATATTTGGATTGAGGTTAGAGGTGTCAATCAGTTTGATAGGAGGAGGTGTTAACACATTATCATTAATTATCTTAAACTTCACATTATGCAAAGATTCATAAAGCTTAGTATAATTATGAGTAGATTTCAAAATAGATGGAAAAGGAGCCACACCTTTGGATGCTGGTGCAACTTGTTCATCAACATTGTTGGACGATTTGTTGATTTTTATGTAGTTGTTTGATTTTTTAAACTTATTAAAATTGGATGCGGCATCACTCTTATCAACAGGAATAGGATCCATTGGAGTGGTGCTCTCAAATTGGCTCACTTGTAGTTGATAATGATGAAGCACTGCACACAATTAAGAAAATGAAGAGAATTCAGAAAGAAGTATCTTATCTCTACTGTTACTTTGTAAATTGGCAGTAAAAATATATTGCATATCAATATCATGCATAGGATAAGAAATCAAAGCATGTAAATGCTTAAATCTATCAAGGAAATCACTAAATTTTTATTTAACACCTTGTTTATAATGTATTAAATCAGTTAGAAATATTTTAGGACCAATGTGATTTTAAAATTGTTCAATGAAAGCATTAGTAAGTTTTGAAAAGGAATCAATTGAATAAGGAGACAAGGAATAATTCCATTGCAATTCTTTGTCTCGAATGGTTCTAGTAAATAAATTTTCCATGAACATATGGTCAAGTGAAATCACAACACAAGGTTTGGAAAGTTCTGACACGAGTAACAGGATCACCCTTATCATTATAAGTCTCACGATGATGAATCTCCATATATTATGGGATAACAACATAGATAGTATACAAAGGAAAAGGACAAGAAATGTCACAAGTCGGAATGTTGAGCTTGGATTGAGTCATGGAAGAATTGTTTGTTGCAAAGAAGATATAGTTTGAGCCAAGCTATTAATGGTAGAATTGGTAGAAAAGATGACAGGAGGAGAAACATTAGAAATGTTAGGAGCATTGTAGGAAATTGAAGGAATAGTTGAATATGGAAAAAGAACACTATGATAAGTAGGAATGGAAGAAGGAAGTGAAACACATGGAAAACTTGAAGGAATATAAGAAAAAATAGGATTAGAAAGACTCACATTTGTTGGATTGAGATTTTGGATTGAATTTCTTGGTGGAGCATAAGTGGACACACCTTATCATAGAGATAGGAAAAGATGTCTCAACACTTATAGTTGGTGGAGTATAGCCTAATTATTTAGCTAAATCCCTAATGGGTTTGATATTGGCATCAATAAGATGAGAAATGCTACGCAAGAGGCCAACACCATTGTCATCATTGTGAATAAGTTTACTTAAAATTTCTACAACTAAAAGAGATTTCTAGGATTAGTGTTTTCTTGACCTAGCCAATGTTAAAAATTCTCAAATTCATGGTAAATTTTTTGAAATTGAGAAGGAACCCTTAATGCTTGTTCTTCATCATGTGAAGAATGAGAAGATTTATTCTCCATGATAGGATTGGGATCACTAAGATGCATGTTGGTCTCATTCGGATTCCTAGGAAAGAAGGAGAGTTCAGGATCAAAGGAACCCATAAGTCTAAGGCTTCTTCTAACTGGAATGCTATAGGTTGGACTAAAGTGATGAAGCTCATGCAAAAGGGAATGAAATAAAAAAAAATGCAATGCAAGCACTCAAAGCAAATTTAACTATCAAATTTAAGGATATATTGTTGATTTAAGATATGATCTAACTAGCATGCATATAAAATATATTTAAATGGAAAGAAGGGGAATAGAATACCAAAATTATAATGGAAATGAAATATGTCAGGTTCACCAAAATTTAACATAAGAAATGGTGAACCCCAACTAGGGTGATATGGTATGATAGACGGCTCACAAAATCAAATGTGGATGTGTAAAGGGATATCCTATTTTACATTACGAATACCTTCAAAAGGCTTCACCCTCAAACCCAAATCAGATTAACCCAAATCCCAAATAAGATGAAGGGATGCTAATGCTAGATTTAGGTTTGAAGATGGAGTTTGGGGATGGATTCCTTTATTGATAAGATGTGTATGATATGTAAAATTATATGCAAGACTATAAAAGGAATGCAAATTATGATAAATGAAATGATAACTAACTAAATATTATATCATATCTCATGTATAAAAGGAAATGAAAGATGAAAAGAAGAAGAATGAACTCACCTAATTGAAAACTACGAGAGGAGGAACAAATTTCACATATGGAAATGACTATCGCAAACCTGTTAGAATCATGAATTGTTCTGGATCTAAAACTCTATTGCATGTATCTTATGCATGTGAAATTTTTATATCCTTAGAAAAATGCTGAATCAATTCGATCTAGTCCCACAAATTTGGTCTTTTGCTACAGAATTTCAAATTGGTGAAATTTGTAGCAGATAAGTCACTAGTTTTTCAACTCTAAAATTCTGGATCTGAAACTCTGAAAACTTGTTCTTGTACACAAGGAAAAGGGGGAAAAGGTTGTGGAAAGGGGATTTCCTTGGTCAAACCCCTATATAGGAATCAATCTTGAGATGAAATAGAAAAGTAATGTAAACAAGATAAATATAAAATTTACCTTGCATGAAAAACCCTCATGGATGGATGTAGAAATCAGTCAACTCCAAAAGGATGCTTGTATGCTTGGAAGATGTTGTAGAATCGAGGATGCCTTCACAAATACAATAGATCTACACTTTCAAAATCCTATATATTAAAAGAGTGTATGCTTGAAAAATTGAATGGGGGAGAGGAATGAATCTTGTTTCTTTCTTGATAATTCCTCTTCTTAGCCACAATAGGACATAAATTTGCATCACTGAGATAAGATTTCCTTTTTTTTAATGGAAGTAGATTTGGAGACTTGGAGATCTTAAATGGGATTCTTTCCTTCAAATCTTGAATCCACCACTTCACTTGCACAACTTGAATTCTTGCACTTGAAAGATATTTTTCTCTTGAATATGGATTTCTTGCATAAATATAGTGATAGCTTGCATTAAGAGTGGATGCCAAAATGAGAGGAGAAGACCCCCTTTTATATTGATTTTAGGATTCAAAATTAACATGCCGACCACAACTGAGATTGAGAAATAAAACACTAGCGTATTGGTCCTAGAGCCCACTTAAAATAAATCCCCAAGGATAAGGTTGACTTGGGTCAACATTTTTAGGACAAGGCCAACCTAGCTCGGCCTAGTCTTGGAAGGGTTAATTCCAAAGTGAATATGGGGTTTGGATAGTGTGCAAAGTCTCGGGGAAAGAACATCAAAGATGCGGGAAATCAAGCATAGAGATATTTGATCTTGAAATCACTAAATTGGGATCTAGAAGGTTCTAAAAGACATCCAATAATGGGTGATAACTTTTTAACAGGGTAGAAAAATATTTTTATAAATGTTGTGTCTGAACCGCCCCACAATAGGTAATAATAAACATGCCAAAGATTCTCCTAGGAATAGTGTATTCAAACTAAGGATTACTTTTCCTATCATGAAGTACATTTAAATTGTTAACCCAAGGATGTATACTTGAAATGGGACAACATGATTTGTGCACCAAGTCTCTCAAAGATTCATATTACTTATGTTGCAGGAAGGAAAAAACATGAAAGAGACCTACGTTATTTCTGCAGTAAAGTAAACACACATGACTAGTTAATGGAATTAATGCTGAAAAATGAAAACTTAACTTAAACCTATTCTATGAACCCAAAGCATTTACTATAATTATCCTTGCAAGTGCTGCAAGAACATACATATGTTATAATGCTACAGGAATGAAACAATAAACTCTACTTAAAATTTTGTAAATGTTAGAAGTAACTCTAACCTATTATAATCTAATCCACCTCCCAAGTGGGACCCTTGGTTGGCTTCTGCTAACTACTAACACAGAATGTAAATCAAAATCACTCCTTCATTATATTTTCAAAAACTGATTACATCATAATGAAAACAATGCACAGAACTAGAAAGAGTAACTTTGATGTGCAAATGAGAGAACAATATATTTTCCAACTAACTAAAAAATAACAATAAAATCCATTTATATAGAGGAATTATGTTTATTCAAATCATATAGATAAGGTCTGATTAAATAAAGCCATAGAGGAAGGAGAATGTAACAACCCATGACAGAATGAAATTAAATTTGGATAGTCATTTAAACAAGATATTTACCGCTGAGAGAAAAAATAACAGAGTTATTTCCTATATTACCTAAGATGATGACTCCTCCATTATAGTAGGCATCTCTTGTAGTGCCATAACAGTTCTCCCTGTCGCAGCTGGGACTTCAACGCCTCCTCTTCAATGTTGTCAACCCACTCTCAAGCCGCTCATTTTTCCTAGCAGGTTAGTAGCATATGCAGATATATAATCAAGTCAAATAGTCAACTCAATCCAAATATTAGAACACATTTAAATAGTTATATGAAATACTGTGATAGATATATAATTTTTAGCAAAACATGACACTAATAGCTACCCATAGGCTTGGTGGTTCTAACTGTACTTATAGCATGATCACAAGTTCAAATACTAAAAGGTTCACAAATGTCTTGGTAATGTTTTAAACATAGTATAAATATTATCATAAAATAGAGACAAATTATTGTCCCATCATCTGCCCCCTGCAAATAAAATTCTTGTCCTCGAGAATTACATTTCTTTGCAATTCCTCTGAACTCTATGACCTCTGCCTTTCTTCTCCTTCTAATCTTAAAGGAATAGTAGAACCCTCTGGAATTCTCCCAGAAGTCCATCCTATAATCCTCCTCCAATTGATCCAAATTTGTAGCATTGATGTTGTAAAGAGGCCATAGAAGCATAGGCGGCTAAATTGTAAGGGGACACCAGACCTCGTGCCTGATCTATCTGCCTAGCTAGATATGCTTTGGTGCCCTATGAATTTTTGCCTCAAGATTAATAGGACTATGCGGATTTGATTTCTTGAATTCTTTTGGTAGTCTATTCCATCTATTTTTGGCACCATCCAGGGCTCTCTGAAAAGAAAAGTAGGACATCCCTTGATATCCTACATAAACCTCTTCCCTAATATTAAAAATCTTCTTGTTAGTCTCTTCTTTTATGCTTCCATAGGTGAGGCTAAACCAATCTCTTAGCAGCACATTGGGCTTACTGCTTTCAGCCCTTAAAGGTAGTGGTTATGTTTTTTCCTAGTCCTTTTAGTTGACTAACTGTCTTTTATAATTGCTTCATCATGCATCCATGAAATTAATTCCCTCAGATGTATATCCCCAATATAAAGCAGAGGATTCCACTTAGTCTCCTTGGGAGTGCGGGTATAACTCACAGCGCAGGTTCTTCTGCCATGAAGGAAGGGTTTTGTATAGGCCATAGAATTCATGGGCTATTTTGAACTCATAATCTATGTTCTTCAAGGTCATCATCAGTTGAAATAAGATGAACTGTTCTTTTAAAAAAATAGTATATAATCTGGGAGGAGGCCTACAAGTGATAATCTGATCAACCAATTTCAAGGCATGATCCCTTCTCTATTTTTGCCTCTCCAATTGCTCCTTTAGGTCTTTTATTTCCTCATTTTGGTCATTTATCACTCTTTGCATTTTCTTCTTTTCTTCCTTCCATGGGGTTTTTTTAAGAACAAATTGATTGTACAAGCTAAAGAGAAGGGATTGCAACATAGGTGGGCCACACTATTCTAACTGATTGTTCTGTCTCCTCTTCTCTTTACATGCCTGCTCTAAATAGCTAGTGAACCAAGTCCTCAGATAGGGCACTAGGGTATTCTATGAGTGGGATGACTGTTGAGGCATTTGAAATTCTTCCCCATTTCTTCCTTGAACATTTCTATGACTCTCTTCAGGGCCATCCTGACATATGGTAGGCTCATCATCACATTTCTCATTTAAATTTTGAGAAAGGTCTAGGATTTTAGGTCAATTTGGGTAATTATTTGGAATATATTATGCATGAGGTTCTACAACATCTTATTATGAATGAACAGATTGACACTCTGGGAATACTTGAGGAAATTTTCCTCTCTTCCAGGGAATTATCCATACAGGAGTCTCTTTAACCTCCATGACCTTCTTTTCACTAGCTTTATTCGGTCTCTCTGTTGCAGGTGTCATTGCTTGGAGTCGGTTTCCTTTTCTTTCCTTTTGAAACTGTGGAGTTTTGTGGTTCATCTGCAAGAACAAAAGTTCCTTCACCTACTTTTTGTTTTCCTCTCCTCTTAGAAGAGGTAGGGACATTTCTCTCAAGAGAAGTTGAAGGTCTATTTTCTTCAAGTTTTTTTGGATCCCCTTCTTGGGTGGGTATTTCAACAACTGGCTTAGAGGGTACTGTATTATCATTGTTGTGTTTCTCAACAGACTCAACCTGGGGTTGCAAGGTTTTAAACTAAACAAATTCTGACCATGCCAAGGGAGAGACTTCCCTAAGGGATTTTTCAACCAACAGTTTAATTAGGGCATGGTGGGAGACATAATATGCATTCCCTTCCTAGGTCTCCTCGGCACTAATACTTAGCATGTTATACAAGAAATTGGGGACATTTATTGGAAGACTATGTCTTACATAGCTAAGTAATTTGAAATGATGTGCATGTAAATTTGAAAATCTTCCCTCATAGGTCAAGTACCTTACAATGTGTGTTTCCAGCTTGTTGAATGACGGAGGGAGGGACATGCATTTGCATCCTTGCTTATTAATCTCCAATGGAGGGTCTGTAGGAAGAGTAAAATGGGCTCGATCTGACATAACATTATTCTCATTGGGATAATGCTCCCTAATTGCTGGTAATCCAGTTACTTATGCTATGGGTTACTCTATTGTGACAACTGTTAAACCCCATACAGTTGCCTTTCCCTCTTCAAATGCACTCATGAATTCTGTTGCTACCTCATCAACAAATTTTGTTAGCTGCAGGAAATACCCCAGCCAACCACATGCATTAAACCTCTGCATTGCTTCAATATCTATGAGAAGAATGCCATGAAACACGGGCTCATGCCGTTGTAGCTGCCCTCCCATTTGTTCCAAATGTTTTCCTTCAATTTTCTATTGTAGGTTGTGAATCTCTCAATTTCTTCTACTCTGCAATTTCCAAATACCTTATTCCCTTTTGAAACACCCTGAATTAAGTTTTCAAACTGCACTTCTTGAAACTATGAATTTTTTTGTTGCAATCTTTTTGTTGTATTTGACATAAACAATAATAATGGTGCTTTTTACAGAAGAAATTATAATTCTAACTATAATTTTAAGTGAAATTTACCACATATTTTAATTATGTCCTTTCAAGTCACATCAAGTCTAAAAATCTGGGATAATTCAGGAATTATAGTACGACACCTGTGTGAGAAAGTAAAGGGACTCAATGAGACAAGGAAAAAGTATAGATTTGAGTTGATAGGTAATCTTACAAGAAGTGAGAGGGACAACTAGAAATGACAAGAAAACTTAATACACTTCCCTGCCCCCTACGAAATTAAGATAAGTGTCCACACTTGTCACACTTGACACAAGGTGAGGAACTAACTTAATGCCTTAATCATAGATTTATCGCAGTACTAGATATAATTACCAAAATCTATGTGCTAAAAGTGGAAAGAAATTTGAAAATTTGTACCTGTCATTCGATTATCGCATGTGTGAAAAAGGTGGCGAGAGTAGAATAAGTGTGGTAGATGCATGCATTAGTTGATGTGGCTCTTATTTGAAGCATAGAAATATGGAAAGAAGTGATGACGTGGAGGATGGGTGGGTGGAAGGTAGAGAAGCAGAATGGGTTGAAATAAGAATATATAATATGAATGGAGAATGGAACTTTATTTGAAAATGAATTTTTTATTATGAACATGCACAAAAGAATGCTATGTTGAAGTTGCAGGAAGAAGGTTTTCACCCTCTGCTATAGGAATTTTTACATGTTGCTTGTTTGGAGTTTTATATATGAATTTATAGATGAAGTCTTCTATAGTCTTTGGTTGATGATACATATGAAGCCAATGCATGTTGACCAATAGCTTGAAATGTACTAGGTCAATAGTTGTCAACTGGACTACTCCATTGGCGAAGACGTGGTCTATTCCATATAGTCCTAGCCATCTTGTCTGTAGCTTGCCTGGTATTTCTTGGAATCTGGAATCATATAGTAATGCCCAATCACCTACTTGAAATTGTTTGGTCTTGATATGGGAGTCATGCTACTTGTTCCTCGATTTCTATCTATCTTAGTATGCTCCAATGCAGATTTTCACATTTTGTCCAAGGAATTGAGATGTAGCAGTCTCTCTCTATGTTGTAGGAAGGTCAATGTTTAACTCTAGAGAATTACGCAATGTTTTATGGTCGAACTCAATTGGTAACCTTGTTGCTTTCCCATATAGTAATTCAAATGGAGTAAACCCTATGGTTGTCTTCCGTGTTGTTATGTATGCCTAGACTACTTATGAGAGTTGGCTTCTCTAGTCATGGTGGTGCAGATGAACTATTTTTGTTAGAATGGCTTCAATCTCTATGTTAGTAACTTCCGCCTGACCATTGGCTTGAGGATGGTAGGGACTGGAATTCCTATGTCTGATATTGTATTCCTTCATGAGTTCTATGATCAAGTTGGATGTGAATTTTTCTCCCTGATTAGTTACATGATCTCTTGGCCCACCATAACGGGTGAAGATTTCCTCATACATAAATTTTGCTACCTTATGATTGCGTGCATTCTTCATGGCATTTACTTCCACCAATTTGGTTAGATAATCGGTGCATAGAAAAATGTAGGACTTTCCATTAGATGGAGGGTCTATAGGATAAATTAAATCCATGCCCCACTTATCAAATGGTGTTACCACCACTTTTGGATGTAAAGGCATTTCATATGATTTTGTTGGATGACCCATCCTCTGGCATTTATCACATTTTCTTGTATAATTGGCTGCATCTTTGTGAAGTGTGGGCCAATAATAACCTGTTGTTAAGATCTTCAGATCTGTCCTCTTAGCTACAAAGTGTTCTCCACATGACTCATCATCACAAGCATGGAGGATATCATATCTTTCATCTTCACGTACACATCTTCTCATTACTTGGTCAGGACCAGTGTAGAATAGTGTATTGTCAATCCAAGAGAATCGAAATCTTTTCTCAGCAAGCATTCTTCTTTCCTTAGGAGAGAAATGTGTAGGCATTTGGTCAGGTGCAACATAATTATTTATATCAGCATACCATGGGCTCTTGACAACAATATGAAACAAATGTTCATCAGGGAATGTGTCATCTATCACAGTAGTATCATTGTTAGCAGTTTGCAGTCTGGATAAATAATTAGCTACTACATTTTCTTTCCATGGCTTGTCAATGATGGTTATGAAAAATTCATGCAAAAGAAGAATCCATCTTAGTATCCTTCCTAAGATGGCAGGTTTGTTCATAAGATACTTGATTGCTGCATGGTCAATATGAACAAAGATGGGATAGCCTATTACATAATGGAAAAATTTATTCAAAGCATAAACTGCTGCCAGTAATTCGTTTTTAGTAATGTGTAATTTAGCTCAGGGCCATGTAAACTCTTGTTGATATAGTAAATTGCATTTTCAAGGTTATTAGACTTTTTTCCTAAGACAACACCTATTTCATAGTCAAAAGCATTTGTATGTATGTGGAATGGTAAAGACCAATTAGGCCCCCTAAGTACTGTGTAGTTGTCAGAAGTGACTTGAGCTACAGGAAGGATTCATCACAAGCTAATGTCCATGCAAACTCGGCCTCTTTTTTTAAGCAAGGTGTATAGAGGACTAGCTATCTGACTGAAATTTTGAATGAATTTCCTTAATAGCCAGCATGTCCTAAAAAGTATCTAACATATTTTTTCTTAGTAGATGTAGGCAATGTGAGAATTAGCTCAATTTTTGTAGGGTCTACTTGGATGAAATCTTCTGAGATGAAATGTCCCAGCACCACTCCTTCATGCATCAACATGAAACATTTCTTACTGTTGAGAGAAAGGTTGTGATCTTGACATTTGATCAGTGCTTTTTGCAAGTTCTTCAAAGCTTCCTCAAAAGTAACAACAAATGTAGTGAAGTCATCCATGTATATTACCATGCAATCATGTGATATGTTGGAAAAAATGACGATTATAGCTCTTTGAAAAGTATCTAGTGCATTACATAAGAAAAAAAGGTAACACAGAATATGCATATGTCCCCCAAGGGAATGTAAATTTTGTCTTCTCCTGATCCCCTGGAGTGATGCTAATCTGGTTATAACTGATGTATCCATCAAGAAAAGAGAAGTACTTCTTACCACCTAAGGTGTCTAGAACTTTATCAATAAATGGAAAGGGGAAATGGTCTTTCTTTGTGGCATTTTTCAATTCCCTAAAATCTACACATATTCTCCATTTACCCCCATTTTTAGGCACTATGACCAAAGGTGATACCCATTTACTAGTAGAGATTGGATAAATAAAACTAGCATCCAATAATTTTTGCAACTCAATTTTTACTATTTCTCTTAGGGCTGGGTTAATTCTTCTTTGAGGTTGGAAAAGTGGTAGAATACCTTCATTGATGTAGATTCTATGTGTACACAACTTTGGTTTCAATCCTTTCATGTCTCCATAATCCCAAAAAAATCTTTTTCACGTTTACAAAGGAGTTGAGTTAACAATGCCAATTGTTGTGGTGGCAACTTACTATTAACATGAAGATTGTGACCAGGACAAAGTTCCACATTAGTTTTCAGCTCTAGCATTGATACCTTAGATATCAGGCTTGTAGCTACTTCATAGGGTAGTAATTGATGGATAATAATAGGGCCTACTGGAAAAACACAGTCCTCATAGGTACACAACTGTAGAACATAGCTTTAGGAAATATATTTTTCTATGACACACTCATTCGTAAGGATAATGTGAATCAAATCATCTTCTTCTTGCAACTTAAGTAAGGATTTTCTGTGTAACATCATTAGTTGAGTAACAGAATTTAGCTCTTCTTCCTCATCTCCCAAATTTGGCCAAATAGGCGCACTCAAATCTGGTTGGGGCTGGGCAGGAGGATATAATGCTAGCTTCTTTATTGCTTGGCCATTTGAAATTGTCATGTTACCAAATATAAAACTAATATGGGCATCAGTGATGGCTAACCAAGGTCTTCAAAGGATAACTAGATAACCAACAAAGTTTACTTTAGGTGATAATATCAAGAAGTCAGCAGGATATTCCCAGGAATCAAATGTGACTGCTATATCTTCTATGATGCCAGCTAGGGTGACAATGGAATTGTCTGCAAGTTGTAAGATTGTTGGAATGCTTCTCAATCCATCTAAACTTAACCTATGCATGGTATCCTTAGTCATAACATTTATAGCTTCTCCCAAATCAACTAGAGCATTTTCACAGACTGGCCATTAATTATAAGATCAACAACTACACTTCAAGGGTCAGAGTACTTTGGTATGACTATCTTCCCTAACATAATATCTACAAGTTGACCTATAACATAGACTATTTTGGGATCCTTTTCTTATGTCCATTCTTTTTGAGGCATGCTTCCTTAATTTCTTTTCCATAAAGGGGAACATCTTTGATAACTTGAAACCGTGGAATTTGGATATGCATGTTTTTCAACCGGTCAAGGATATGAAATGGTGTTTCTTCCTGGGATATAAGTTTTTCCATGCTAAGCCTTTGTGGAAAGGGAGGATTATTTGAGGTATGGTATATCAGTTGGTTAGACAATATTTGGCAAAGTAACTTCTGGAAGTGGTGTTGATGTTGTAGGAATGTCTGGAACTTATGTTATAACAGGAGGTTTAGGTGCAGGCAGAGTAGTACCAGATCTCAAGTAGATATCATATATCTCTAATGCATAGGTAGGGTACTGCTGAGTATTAGTAGCATACATTTTTTTCTATTATTTCTTGTTATTAGGATTGGTCTGTGGCTAAGCAGGTAATTGGGTTTTCTTTGGAGTAGGACTTGTGGCTGCAGGAGGTGGTATTATTGTAGGTTGAGACACTGGAGGTGGTAAGGGTGGATAGCCAGGATTTTCACACTGAGGCATCTAGTTTTGCCATTGGTTAGGCCATTGTTTTTGTTGTTGGTTAGGCCACTAGTTTTTCCAAGCAGGATGGGAGTACTAAGAAGGATTTTGATAATTCTGGTTTTGTCATTTTTTGGATTAGAAAATTGCAATGGATCTTGAGGCATATCGTGTCTTGAATCCCATGGCTGATGTTGAGCAACAAAGAACACTTGCTCATTGTCTCCTTCTATTTTCATGTACTTAGTAGGAAGTTGTTGATTCTCCAAGTTCACCACCAGTTTGCACCCATAATATTTCTTTTTCCTGCGGCATTGAGGACAATACCCAGCTAGCTGTGCTTCAACATTTGTATGCTTCTTTTTGGAAGTCATGGTATCTAGGTGTGTGGCAAAATTATTAATGATGTCTTGCTTGAAATCTGATAGTAGGTTCGAGATCTCCAACTTATAAATTCCTGACTTGTTCCCCTTAGCAAGTGTTGACTGAAATCCTCTACCCTTCTTTACAGTTGATCTTGAATAGTTAAAGCAATTTCTCTTAAGGTCATCCCAAGAAGATTGGGATATATCTCCTCCAACCATGAGGTCCAGTGCTTCTAAGCAGTTATCATTTACACCCCTCAAGAAAATGAGTCTTTTGTGAATCCTCCTCCATGACATGTTGTGGATTCTTCTGTAGGTTATACAAAAAGCATGAAACATAATCTTCCAAAGTTTCATCTTCCTTTTGTGACATTCAGAAAATTTCATCTCCTCTTAGGTCACCCCCCTTGCAATACTCTTTGTATTTCTGCAGAAACAGAATCTGCTCTCATCCCAATTGGTTCTTGCATTAGCCCCTAAACCCATAAACCATCGTAGGGCAGACTCCTTCAATGTTATTGAAAACAGATTGATCTTGTGGCCATCAGTGTTGTATTTAAAGCTTCGACAAAGAATGTCAAACTCAAACAAAAAGGTGCCAAGGTCCTTATTTATTAGGCTGTAGAATTTTGGGAGTGCAGCAGTGGGTGTGTTTTTGAGGTTAGAATTGTTGATAAGGCTAGGAAGAGGGAATGGAAAGGTAGGTTGTGCCATTACTGGAGGTATTTGGAAATGGAGTTTCTCCTGGAAAGGAACATTAGCTACAATATTATGAATGATAGGTGCACTCGGAGTGGAATTATCAAGAAAACTGGCCAAAGTTTTACCAAAAGGTCGAAGGCCAACTGGATCAAAAGGCTGTAGTTCAGAGGAAGATGTTTCAGGAAATTCAAGACTTGCGTTGACAAAAGGTAATTCAACTTCTTCAACTTCTTCTTTCAGATTAACAGATTCTCTTGAAAGAAATTTTTCCTGATCATCTCATCTTCTTCCTCTTTGATGCATGCAAATGATTATGTAAACTTGTGAAGAAAGTTCAGGACTGCATACTACTACCTAGAAAATAGGGAAATATCTAAAAATGAAAAATGACTCAAAAAGGTTCTCAACTTGACACCGTCCCCGACAACGGCGCCAAAAATGAACCACCCCACAATAGGTAATAATAATCATGTCAAAGCTTCTCCTAGGAATAGTGTATTCAAACTAAGGATTACTTTCCCTATAATGAAGTGCAATTAAATTTTCAACCCAGGGATGTATACTTGAAATGGGACAACACGATTTGTGCACTAAGTCTCTCAAACAGTCATATTACTTATGTTGCAGGTAGGAAAAATACATGAAAGAGACCTACGCTATTGCTGCAGGAAAGTAAACACACATGATTACTTAATGGAATTAATGTTGAAAACTAAAAAATTAACTAAAACCTATTCTATAAACCCAAAGCATTTACTATAATTATCCTTGCAAGTGTTTTAGGAGCATACATAAGTTATAATGTTGCAGGAATGAAATATTAAACTCTACTTAAAATGTTGTAAATGTTGGAAGCAACTATAACCTATTCTAATCTAATCCACCTCCCAAGTGGGCCCCCTTGGTTTGATTCTGCTAACTACTAACATAGAATGTAAATCAAAATCACTCCATTATATTTTCAGAAACTAATTACATCATAATGAAAACAATGCACAGAACTAGAAAGAGTAACTTTGTTGTGCAAATGCAACAACAATATATTTTCTAACTAGCTACAAACTAACAATCAAATCCCTTTATATAAAGGATTGATGTTTATTCAAAGCATATAGATAAGGTCTCATTAAATCACTCCATAGAGGAAGGAGAATGTGATAGCCCATGACAGAATGTAACAAAGTCTGGATAACCATTTCATCAAGATATTGACCACCAAGATAAAATATAACAGAGTTATTTCCTATATTCTCTGAGTTTATGGCTCCTCTAATGCAGCAAGCATGTCTTGCAGTGCCATAATATTTTTCCCGTCGTAGCTAGGACTTGAATTCCTCCTCTTCAATGTTGTCGATCCACTCTCAAGCTTCTCATTTTTACTAGCAGGTTAGTAGCATATGCGGATATATAATCAAGTCAACTAGTCAACTCAATCCAAATATTAGAATACAATCAAATAGTTATATGAAACACTGTGATAGATATATAATGTTTATCAAAACATGACACTACTAGCTACCCATAGGCTTGGTGGTTCTAACTGTACTTATAGCATGATCACAAGTTCAAATACTAAAAGGTTCACAAATGTCTTGGTAATGTCTTAAACAGAGTATAAATATTATCATAAAATAGAGACAAATTCTTGTCCCGTCAGTGAAATTCTATGATCATGCATTTATTTGAAAGGAAATGCATTCTATTTAGCAACTAGAATTTGAAGACAAACGTTAAAAGAATATATTGTTCTTCAATATTTGGTTAAAACTATTTGCAATCTTTGGTAAAATAAAATGAAATATTTTGTTAAAAGAAAATAGTTTTCTAACATAACCATTTTACTAATGTAATTTTTTCAACAATAAATTTCACACAAACTACATATATTTCACAATGAAAAGTACAAAGAAGAATCGAGTTTAAAGAATAAGGCCTTTTCCAAGGCATAGAAGAGGAGTTATTCTTCATTGTAATCTATAAAATAAAAGAATTACTAGAGATCAAAATGAGATACCATATAAACCTGAGATACAAGATCCAATTGACATACTGAATGTGCAAGTTAGAGTTGCGGGTGCATCTAATAATGGACCATTAAGAGAAATCTAGTCAAAATTTGATGACATTAATTTTCCATTAGTATGCAAATGAAACTTTCGATAAGCATACACTGAAAGACAGGACTGAGAAAACCAAAGATCAGATATTAATACATCACCGAAGATGACTAAGTGCAAAGAGGACCGACGACACAACTTAGTGTGTAAACCAAAATTACAAAGATAGAAAGATAAAGAGGAACCCGGCAGAGGAACCCAAAATCCAAGATACACTGCAAACCGACAAGACAGTTAAAGTGCAACCAACAAAATAAAACTGAAGGACATTCAGAGCATAATCGACAGACAGAACTGAAATTTAGTTGTAGCCCGTAAAAAGTGGATCTGACTTCCACATCAGATAAAGAAAGATTATTCTATTTATAGGATATTGATTTTTTTTTAAATCCATTTATTTAGGGAAAAGATACATGAATGTAAGTGCTTTAATCAGTCTAACTGATTTAAAATACATAGACTAGGAGATCTAGGTACAAGTTGTAAACCTGATCTTAGAGTTAACATTGTTTTTCTTGAAACTTGATGAAGTCAATCCATCTATAAATAGATGATGCAATCATTCATTATTGATGATTTGAATAGAGAGGAGAAGATGAATGAAGCCAATGAGCACATCTATGGATCAGATTGAGAGTTTCAAGAACAAGAACAACAAAAGGCGAATTTGGTTATTAGAACCAAGAACAGAGGATACCGAGAATCAGAGGTATTATTCAAACACAATTAGGTGATAATATTTTTCATGTAAACTAAATTGGATATGCATCAGCAATAGGAGATTTCATTTACCAGGTCAATTTGTAATTTTGTATCATTCTAACAAGTGGAGAAAAGTGTAAAAATCCTTTCAAGAAAGGTGGATTTAATAGTCCAACTATAAATCTCTTAACTGAGTGCACACTAAATAGTGTTGCTAAAGCTCATAACAGAGTAGACTTTAACAGGTCTCCATCCATACTCTTAATAGGGTAGATCATCAAAATTGATCAAATTGTAAGCTTTAACCGACCCGTTTCAATCTGTAGATAGTGAAGATTTTGTGGGTGCCATCCCCACTACAGTTTTTACTTCCTCACAGGAGTTTTCTATGATAGAATATCTTGTGTTATGTGTCAAATTACTTTCATTAATGTTTCTATGAATGTTCACATGTATGTTAATGTTATGAAATGATATAACTCACATCAAGATAGTATAGATCAGATTGAATGGATATACAACTGATTACAAAGGTTAATTGATTAAAGGATATAAAAGTTTTAGAGGTACTGATTCACCCATCCCCTCTCAGTACTTACTTCCCATTAATCCCAATAATTGGTATCAAAGCTAAGTCTCTTCTTGGAAAGCTTAAAGGCTTAAGAGAAAAGATCATACAATGGAGAAGTACAGACTTAATAAAAATATTGAGAATAAGAAGCTTGAAATTTACATGTTCTTTGAATAGTATAAAGAAGCTAGAATCAATATGAGATAGCTGTTAGATGAAAGAAAGAATAGGACATCTTGTTGTAATGAGATAGATTATCATGAGGAAGAGATACCATATTTATTTGAGTCTTTGGGATCAACTATAAGAAAAACACCAAATACATCAGAAGAAAGCATCACAAGCCTAACTGAAATCAATCTACATCTGGCTGGACAAGTTAAATCTTTGCAAATTGGTCAAGAGACACAGATGGTAAGGATGATTGATGTCATGAACAATGCTAGAAAAGATGAACAAGAAAGAACACTAGCTATTGATGATAGAAGAAAGATCACAGAAAAGCTACAAGAAAAAGAGTCTAAAATACAAAGACTTATAGAGCATCACCATGAGATTACAAATTAGATTATTCTAATGAGTCAAGAGGCAAACAGAATAAATGTTGAACTCATTGAAAGAATAGAATCTATCGGTGAATTGAGGGATGAGAATGAAAAGTTGAAACATGAAATAAGAATTCAAAAACAACATAATGAAATTATCAAGAAAGCTGAAGAAAGAAATAAGAGAATGGATGATTTTCTTGAAGGACAACGAAGAGTCAACATCAATACCGATCTAGGTTTTACCAAGAATGGAGAATCATCCAATCAAACTGATCCAAAGAATGTCTATACAAATTCAAGACCAAGAAAGCTTACATGCAATCATTGTGGAAAGAAAGGACATATATCAAATGTATGCAGAGGAAAAATGAAAGGTATTCCTAAATCTACATCTTCATTCATATGATTTTGTTATAAATGTAGCAAGAAAGGACATAAAGAATATGAATGTAAGTCTGAGATGAAACAACCAAAGAAGGAAACCTAGCTGGACAAGTACTTTCCTACTTGCAAAATGAATGGGCACACAACTCTTGAATGCTAGAAAAATAAAAGACAAGCATGGAAGCCTAAAGGTTAAGAAACTCCCTATCAACCAAAAAGAATCGGTAACCAGTATGTATGGGATTACAATAATTGGGCAAATTGTACAACATGTGGAAGATATGGTCACATTGCTGCAAACTGTATGAGATAGTGGACTAGAAAGTCTAGAGGCTGGACTAACCCCAGAATGGTATGCTTACACTATCATAAATTTATCCATCTCAAGAAAGACTGCAGAGATCGAATGACAGAAACAAGTACATATCCCAATGAAAACACCATTGAAGACATCCGGAGGGCAAGAGACAAAATGTGGAGAAAAGCTTCAAACAATGATGAAGTTGGACCGAGCAATGCAAATGGTGACACCCCATCCAATGGATTCAGTGACATCACCACCCCCACCTAAGAAAAACAAGAAAGTATGGAACTACATTACCCCAAGCTATTATTTTACATCAGTTCCATAATATGTTGATATAATGACAAATTAGGATAAGTAAAGATGCATCATGGTATTACCTATTAAAATATTTGATAACTATGCTTTCAGGAATATATACCAAAATACGTCGATATACACTCAAAGCTGAGACTACGTACACTTACCGATAAGTGTCAGTTAAAAGAAAAGTTTCTAAGTGTAAACCGAGCCTCGTTGGTAAACAAGAAAAGTGAACAAGTTGTCCGTGATACCGAAACCCATCGGTAAAAGAAAGAAGGATTAATGACTGCTCCGAAATGTTATGATTATCACCGAAAGGAAATTGAAGTCTTCACTGATGAACTCCGTCTTCATACACCAAGGATTTGGTAAGAATTTGTAACACACATTTTAGGGAAGAAGCTATAAATAGGGCAACGGAACAACTCATTTGTTCACAACAACCAAAGTAGAGCGAACATGGAAATTTTTGAGCAAAGAGCAACTAAGTTACAGAGCGACCACGACTCGATGCACAACACTCCAAAGAAGATCAAGAATCATTGCAAGAGTATACAGTAAGTTCCACAGAACTGACAACTCTATTTTCACTCATTTCACAGGAAGCCCTAAATTTGAAAATGGCCTTGACATCAAGAACCGTGAAATCCAAGAACACTAAGAAAGATGAGTTCAAGCTCATTAAGAATTTGGCATGTGAGGAGCCTAACTACAAGATCCATCCTGAGGTTACCTCACAACCTGACAATGCTGGAGCATTTTCATGCATACCAGCTAGGGTTTTACTCATGGAAGATGTTTGATCTTTCTTACACTGCAAGATTGCAAAGATAGGAACTTTAGAAGTTGAAAAAGCTTATAAGAAGCTGTGCAACGATGATGAAATTATTGATTAATCTAAAAGCATTAGGTTAAGTTAAATTAATCTAATTAATCTAATGATTATTTTAATTATTTTATTTAAATACTAGAGATAGATTTAAATGGATTTAATTAAAAGATATTATTCATTTTATAATTAAGCTTAAACCTAGATTGAATAATGGATTAATGAATGGGTTTATTTTATGCATATAGATGATTTAAATGGTTAGATGTAAATGATTATCCACTTATGTTCATGTTTCATTCTTTTAGGATGTTTTTGTTCTATTCCTCCTTCTGAGTTATCTTTTGCGTATATGTGTTATTATCGGGGCATTGGATGGCTTAGGATGTATACAGAGGCTGGGAGGTGTTTAGCATTTCTATTACTTTATGGCATGCGTGTTTTATGTTATTACCCTAAACCAACCATGTTAAACCTTTAGATATTGCTATCTGATTGTGTACCTATATGTGACCATTCCTGATGTGTGGGATACTGGATTTGGGTATACTTGGGTTGTGACCTATGCTAGATCTTTGTAGGATCTGTGAGCCTAGGGTAGGTTACCTAGATGTGTAGTAGGGGGTGGCTTGCAATAAGTTTTGTGTCTGTAAGTGACTACTGGATTGCTTATTGTAGAGTTTACTTAATAAGTGATAACTAAATACATACTGAGAGATATTAAAATCAATTAATAAGATGTGTCCTCACCCATGCTTGAGTTCTAGTATAGACTAAGATGGTGATGAGAAGATGCTAGTTTCCTCGAGGCGTACCTGGCATAGTTAGTGGCCTTGTCAATCTGAGAGGTCATTGGCTCTGTGTATGGTCACTTAAGTGTGGAAATCCATTGGGATTGCTAGGATAAAACTTAAGGTTAGACATACATGATTACACCTTCCTTTACATAGTCTAGATTTTCTATGGATGTCAGTTGCCTCTGGATTAGTGATTCTTACCTTTCATGATGTTTAGTACACCTAAATTACAAAGCTATCAGGATCCCTTGCTTAGTGGTTATTTCTTTATTGGTTTTGGATATCCGAGTGGGGCCTGTTGTTATCTCCTCAGCACAGTGGGGTGGACCTTTGTGGTTCCACACGGATGGGTGGTAGTGATTCTTTACCCATTAAGATTTGACATCCTTGTACCAGGTGCTTGATGGTTCTTTGCAGATGAGCTCTTTATGTTTCTTCATTATTGATTATGTAATTTCATTATTGTAAATCTTGTATTAGAGTATCGCATGTGATCCCTAATCTAGATATTGTATATTAAGTAGATTAGAGTGATTACCACATACCCTACGACATGTGCAGTGGATGTGAGTTTATGGTGGTTTCATGGTTTTCCATGAGGATTGTAATTATAGTTTTGTAAGTTGTATCTATTATATCTATTCAAATGGAATATTTTGTTATATGGTTAGTTGTGTTTTACTTTAAGTAATTCAACGTCAAGGAACCCTTGAGTCATGTAATCTATGTGACTGTATGACATGTGTATAAATGGTATTTGCTTCCACATTAATGTATGTCTCTTTATGTAAACTTTAAAAATAAAAATAAAAATTATTCACCAAACATAGTATCATGTTTAGGTTAATCTCTCTTGGTTTCCCTGGTGGGGCGTTACACTGTAAGATTGCAAAGATAGGAACTTTACAAGTTGAAGAAGCTTATAAGAAGTTGTGCAACGATGATGGAACACTAAAAGATGAACACAAGAATATTGAAGTAAAAGGGCTCACCAATGCCCTAATGTTCTCAAAGGTTTTCAAAAATGAGTGGATTCGGTTAGTGCTAAGCTGAATGTATAACAACAAGCTATGGCTTGATGAACCAAAGGTGATAACCTGAGATGTCATCCATGTTGTCACCGGTTACCCCATAACCAAGAAATTAAAGGCACTCAAGCATCCACCCAAGGCTGAGACCAAGAAGATGATAGGAGCCAAATGGGATGGCAGAGGACTGAAAGTTACTACCATAACTGATGATGAGATCAAGTTTGGTGCATGTGTTCTAGGCTACAAATTCTTCAAAGCAAGAATATTGAACAACATAGAATCAGGTGCAATAAACACAGCCTACAAAATTGTGAAGAAGGTAACACAATTAGACTTATCCAAACTTTTTCTAAATCAATTGAAAGATAATATAAAGACTATCAGGAATGCAAAGTCAAACACATGTAATTTTGGCTCACTCAAAATGTGTATTTTCTTCTACTTTCAAGAAAAATTCCCATCGGTAGGAGGTGTGAAATGGGATAGCACCAAACGGGTCACCATGCAAATCTATGAGCACATAACCACACTAGGAGATAACTTTGAAACAGTCATGGATGAATACTTCAATGTATTCAAAGACTGAATGAAAAAGAGGGTAAGAATCCCCGAACAACTTATTGAGAAGTATAAAGATGAGATATGCTTCATGGTTGATACAAACAATGCATATATCAAGCCTGTTGTACTGAGGACAACATGGTTAAAACCATTGGAGTATGAAATAAACATTGATCTTGCAACTAAGGAAATTGATGCCTTGATCAATGAACCATTGGATAAGAAACAACCCAAATTTGGAACATATGAAGAGGCCAAGACAAGAATAAAATCTATCCTAGTTGTTAAGAAAATTGTCAGGAAGAAAGATAATATGGTGAAGAATCTCAAGAAGATACTGTTGGCAACCAAGGAAGAAGCTGAATTGGATGAAGAAGTTGAACAGGAGGAAGAAATCGAAGAATAGTTATTTGTCGATAAAAGTGAGGAAAAGGATGACTTTGAGGAAATAGAGTCAGATTCACCACCTCCTCCACCAACTAAGAATCCAAGGACAATAGCTGCTTCTAGGACAAGAAGCAAAACATCAAAGGATTCTACTCCACCTCTGGAGAAAGGAAAGGTCAGGACATACAAGAGGAAAGACGCCACACCAAAGAGAGGGAAAAACAAAAGAGGAAGGAAGTTCATCAGAACTTGAGAGGATATAGAAGATACCGAGCAAGATGAAGCTGTAGAGGTAGAAAGTATCAAGGTGCAAGCCCTTGAATCTATTGATGACATGGAAATCTATTGCAAATTTTGGATCTATTATAGATTCAAAGATTAGAAGATGGTTGAAATTAGACCCAAAAGATCAGAATAAAGTAGAGGATGCCATCATAGAAAAAATGTACAAGTTTAAATATGTACTGATTCAGTTTGAAGACAGTCATGTACCAAGGGAACTCTTGGATAGACTATACTCCCATTGGACATTTTCCTTGAAAAATGAAAAAGAGATAAGAGAAAGAGTACTTATTTCTCTCATGCCACCTGAATTAAAGAAGGTAGAAATAGATGAAATGATAGAGAAGTACAAAAAGGAGTTCTCACCAAAGCTGAGAGCATACAAATTTCTTGAAGGAAAGCTTATAGAGCTTGAATAGGACAGCCACAAGAAATGGTGTAAGATAATGAAAAGACCTACTGAGGAGGAAAGCCCTGACAAAGACCTTCAAAAACAAGATATTCAAAAGGCAACTCAAGATGACACATCTATTGAGTTAGACAAAGAAGAAGATGATCCAATCGGCAACAAGACTACAGATGTTGCAGATGAATCATGGCCAGACACCACAAATGACAACATTGTGGATACAAACATCATTGACATCAGCGATGACCCTATAGAGGAAGTGAATAAAGATGAAGATGTCACTGTTGCAAAGGAAAAAACTGATGAACAGGACACAACAATTGATACTGCACAAGTAAATATTCCAAGCAACATTGCCAATATTGATGCAATCTATCAATATCCTGCAAGAATCAAGCAAGTCACCTGAAAAGGATACTCCCAAGGATGCAGGGGAAGAGGAAAAAAAATACAACATCGATGGTCAACAAGATATCAGAGATACTCAAGATGTAACTGATACTGATAAGGTTACTTGAGGAGATAAAGAAAAGGATGCAGATACACAAGACAAGAATGCAAAAACAAACACTAATGAAGAAAAGGACACCGATGAAGGAGACAAACCTAAAGATGGTACTCCTGAGGAAATTTATAAATGTGCTACCGACGATGTGAAGGTGAATGTGGAGACGTATAAAAATACACGACAAGCTGAAATTGAAACCAAGCAGCAAAAAGAAGCACAACAGATCACTTCATCGAGCACAACTGAGAAAGCCAAGAAATTGGCAATGGTTTTACACTCTAGTGATTCAGAGAAGAAGAAGAAGAAGAAATCAAAGAAGAATAAAATGGAAGTCACATTGGATGAACTTATTGAAATACCAAAGTGTGACCCATCTACACTTGATTTTGAAGCATTACAAGAATATGGAGAAATATGCCAAAGGAAGGCATTGCAAGAGAAGTTGAAGAAATAGCATAGGGACTCCATGGTACTGGAGACAAAACATGACGTTTTGCATGAAATTGTGCCCGATGTTGATATTGATCAGAATAAGCCAATACTAGATCAATTAGCTACTCTCACCAACACAATAATAACTTAGAATATAGATGTAGAGAAGGCAATTGAGGAGAGAGTTGAGATGAAGTACAAACAAAAGCTCATTGAGAACATCAGCCAAGAAGTGGCAATAAATAAGGTAAAGCTATCAGAATTCATCACTGAATTAGATCCAATAATATCTGAAGCTATAACCTTGATTCAAAAATTGAGCACAATAGAAAAGTTCACTAAAGAGAATAGTGACAACATTGAAAAGTTGGATACGGATCTAGAAAATAGTGCAAATAACTTAACCACTAATGGAGACAATGCAATTAAGCTGCATTATGAGAAAATAATTGAGATCAAAAGGTTAAGGAAAGAAATATGAGAAGCAGAAGACACTTTAGGGAAGAAGTAACTGAGCTCCAATCTCAACTTCTACCAAACCTTACAATGCTGCAACAACACATTAGTTCAACAAGGCAACTGGTAGCAACTCCTGAGATGTCTGTAGTAGACAACATCTATGACATGCACTCAAAGATCACAATCAAGCACATGGCTCTACAGAACCTCAAAGGACAATGGGAGAAAATAATGGAAGACATGAAGTCTTCACACTCCCACATTTTTTATAAGCTCTAAGGTAAAGACATTTTCCCTTAATATCAAAAAAGGGGGAATGATATGCATTTGAGTACAAAATAATAAAAGGGAAAATGATATGTACATTCATTCATTCATACGGGAAAATGGTAAATATGTATGTGTATATTAATATGGGAAAATGATATGTAGAAGGAAAGATATCATATGTACAGTTATACCGGCATATACATAGGGGGAGTCATTAAATGACTAAGGATTATATATGTTGTATATACTTAACATTTTGTTAGTATTTTTTACATATCAGTTTTTGATACTAATGTCAAAGGGGGAGATTGATGACATTAATTTTCCATTATTATGCAAACTACACTTTCGGTAAGCATACATCGAAAGATAGGACTGAGCAAACCAAAGATCAGATATTAATAGATTACCGAAGATGACTAAGTGCAAAGAGAACCGATGACACAACTTAGTGTGTAAACCAAAATTACAAAGATAGAAAGATAAATAGGAACCCGACATGCAAGATACAGTGCAGACCAAAAAGATAGTTAAAGTGCAATTGACAGAACAAAACCGAAGGACATTCAAAGCATAACCGACAGACAGAACCAAAAGTTAGTTGCATCCAGCAAAAGGTGGATCTGAATTCTATGTTAGATAAAGAAAGCTTATTATATTTATAGGATATTGATTTGTTTTTAAATCAATTTATTTAGGGACAAATTACATGAATGTAAGTGCTTTAATCAATCTAACTGATTTAAGACACATAGATTAGGAGATGTAGGTACAAGTTGTAAACGTGATCTTAGAGTTAACATATTTTTTAACTTGATGAAGTCAATACATCTATAAATAGATGATGCAATCATTCATTATTGATGATGTTAATAGAGAGAAGAAGATGAATGCAGCCAATGAGCACATCTATGGATAAGATTGAGAGTTTCAAGAACAAGAACATCAAAAGGTGAATTTGGTTATCAAAACCAAGAACAGAGGATACCGAGTATCAGAGGTATTATTCAATCACAATTAGGTGATAATATTTTTTATGTAAAATAAATTAGATCTATATCAGCAATAGGAGATTGCATTTACCAGGTCAATTTGTAATTTTTGGTCATTCTAACAAGTGGAGCAAACTGTAAAAATCCTTTCAAGAAAGGTGGATTTAACAGTCCAAGTATAAATCTCTTAACCTAGTACACACTCAATAGTGTTGATAAAACTCCTAAAAGAGTAGACTTTAAGAAGTCTCCACTAATACTCTTAATAGGGTAGATCATCAGAAGTGGGGTATGTGCAAGATCATGAGGGGCCAAAAAGTGGCGATGTGAAAAAAATCCACTTTTCACTCATCCAAAAGCGCTTAAAAATGTTTGTTTACTTTTTAGTAGGCATGGGTGTCAACACACCTGGGAAAACCTAACACCAAATCACAAGCCTAATTGGATAGCTAATTTTTTCAGTTACCTAATATTTTTGGGTACCTGATTTTTTTGGGTACCCGAGTTTTTTTATTTTTTATTTTTTATAATTTTTACTTTAATTTTTTTTTTCAAATGAACTTTCGTAGGACCCCTTGGGACACACTTGAGTGTTCCAATGTGTCCCAAAGGATCAAAAAGGGTCCTAAGGGGTCCTATTACAACTTCTCATGCGTTAGGACCCCTACGAAGACCTCATGACCCCTTTTGAAACATTGGAACACTCAAAGGTATCCAAAGGTCGTAGGACCCCTTGGGACACACTTGAGTGTTCCAATGTGTCTCCGGGGGTCAAAGAGGATCCTAAGGGGTCCTAGTACACCTTATCACACATTAAGACCCCTAGGAAGTCCCCATGACCCCTTTCAAGACATAGGACCACTCAAGTGTGTCCCAAGAGGTCGTAGGACCCCTTGGGACACAATTGAGTGTTTCAATATGTCAAAAGGGTCATGAGGTCTTATTATGGGTCCTAATGCATGAGAAGGTGTAATAGGACCCTTTAGGATGCCTCTTTGAACCCCAGGGACACATTGGAACACTTAAGTGTGTCCCAAGGGTTTCTACAACCTCTTAGAATACACTTGAGTGTTCTAATGTGTCAAAATGGGTCATGGGGTCTTCCTAGGGGTCCTAACATGTGAGAATGTACTAGGACCCCTTAGGTCCCTTTTTGACCCCTAAAGACATATTAGAACACTCAATTTTCTCCCGAGGGGTCCTACAACCTCTTGGGACACA
>MU227977.1:8382-22534 GCA_018584345.1 Thuja plicata | reverse complement strand
CCACATGACCCCTTTTGACACATTGGAACACTCAAGTGTGTCCCAAGAGGTCGTAGGGCATACTTGAGTGTTCCAATGTGTTCTCAGAGGTCAAAGAGGCTCCTAAGGGGTCCTAGTACACCTTCTTACATGTTAGGACCCCTAGGAAGACCCCATAACTTCTTTTGAAGCATTAGAACACTCAAGTGTGTCCCAAGAAGTCGTAGGACCCCTCGGGACACACTTGAGTTTTCCAATATGTTCTCAGAGGTCAAAGAGGTCCTAAAGGGTCCTAGTACATCTTTTTACATGTTAGTACCCCTAAGAAGTCCCCATGACCCCTTTCAACTTATTGGAACACTCAAGTGTGTCCCAAGAGGTCATAAGATCCCTTGGGATACAATTCAGTGTTCCAATGTGTCAAAAGGGGTCATGGGGTCTTCTTAGGGGTCCTAACATGTGAGAAGGTGCATTAGAACCCCTTAGGAGCCTCTTTGACCCCCAAGGACACATTGGAATAATCACTTGTGTCCCTAGGGGTCCTATGGCATCTTGAGACACACTTGAGTGCTAAAATATTTCAAAATGGCTCATGGGGTCTTCCTAGGGGTCCTAACGCATGAGAAGGTGTACTAGGACCCCTTAAGAAACTCTTTTACCCCTAGGAACACATTGGAACACTCAAGTGTGTCCCAAGGGGTCCTACAACCTCTTGGGACAGATTTGAGTGTTCCAATGTGTCAAAACGGGTTATGGGGACTTCCCATGACCCCTTTTGAAACATTGGAACACTCATGTTTTTCCAAAGAGGTTGTAGGACCCCTTGGAACATAATTGAGTGTTCCTATGTGTTCCTAGGGGTCAAAGAGGGACCTAAGGGGTCCTAGTATATCTTATCACAATCATAGGACCCCTAGGAGATCCCAATGATCCCTTTCAACACATTAGAGTACTCAAGTGTGTTCCAAGAGGTCGTAGGACCCTTTGGGACACGCTTGAGTATTCCAATGTCTCCCTGGGGGTCAAAGAGGGTCCTAAGGGCTCCTAGTACAACTTTTGAAGTGTTAGGACCCCTAGGAAGACCCCATAACCCCTTTTGAAACATTGGAACACTCAAGTGTATCCCAAGAGGTTGTAGGACCCCTAGGGACACACTTAAGTATTCCAATGTGTTCTCGGGGGTCAACTAGGGTCCTAAGGGGTCCTAGTACACCTTATCGCACGTTAGAACCTTTAAGGAGTCCCCATGACCCTTTTCGACACATTGGAACACTCAATTTTGTCCCAAGAGGTTGTAGGACCCCTTATGACACACTTGAGCTTTCCAATGTGTTGAAAGGGGTGATGAGGACTTCCTAGGGGTCCTAGTATACCTTATCACGTGTTAGGACCCTTAAGAAGTCCCTGTGACCCCTTTGGACATATTAGAACACTCAAGTATGTCCTAAGGGGTCGTAGGACCCCTTAGGACACACTTGATCATTCCAATGTGTCAAAAGGGGTCATGTGGACTTTCTAGGGTTCCTAGTATGTCTTATCATGCGTTAGGACCCTTAAGAAGTCCCCATAACCCTTTTTGACACATTAGAAAACTCAAATGTTTTCTAAGGGGTCCTACGACCCCTTGGGACACACTTGAGCATTCCAATGTGTCAAAAAGGGTCATGGGGACTTCCTAGGGGTCCTCATACACCTTATCATGTGTTAGGACCCCTAGGAAGTCCCCATGAACCCTTTTGACACATTAGAACACTTAAGTGTGTCATAAGGGGTTTTAGGATGCCTTCAGACACATTTGAGCATTCCAAAGTGTCAAAAGGGGTCATGGGGACTTCCTAGGGGTCCTAATATGCCTTATCACATATTAGGATGCCTAGGAAGTCCCCATGACACCTTTCAACACATTATAACACTCAAATGTGTTCTAAGGGGTTCAACGGCCCCTTGGGGCACACTTCACCATTCCAATGTGTTGAAAGTGGTCATGAGGACTTCCTAGGGGTCCTAGTATGCCTTATCACACATTAGGACTATTAGGAAGTCCCTATGACCCCTTTCGACACATTACAACACTCAAGTGTGTCATAACGGGTCGTAGGACCCCTTAGGACATAGTTCATCATTGCAATATGTCAAAATGGCTCATGGGGACTTCCTAGGGGTCCTAGTATGCCTTATCATGTGTTAGGACCCCTAAGAAGTCCCCATGACCCCTTTCGATACATTAAAACACTCAAGTGTGTCCCAAGGGGACATAGGACCCCTTAGGACACACTTGATCATTCCAATGTATCAAAATGGGTCATGGAAATTTCCTAGGGGTCCTAGTATGCCTTATCACGTGTTAGGACCCATAGAAAGTCCCCATGACCCCTTTCTACACATTAGAACACTCAAGTATGTCTTAAGGGGTCGTAGGACCCCTTAGGACACACTTGTGAATTCTAATGTGTCCAAACAGGTCATGGGGACTTTCTAGGGGTCCTAGTATGTCTTATCACGCGTTAGGAGCCCTAGGAAGTCCCCAAGACCCCTTTCTACATGTTAGAACACTCAAGTTTATCCTAAAGGGTCCTACGACACCTTGAGACACATTTGAGCATTCCAATGTTTTGAAAGGGGTCATGGGGACTTCCTAGGGGTCCTAGTATGCCTTATCACGTGTTAGAACCCTTAGAAAGTCCCCATGACCCCTTTTGATACATTAGAATACTCAAGTGCATCACAAGGGGTCGTAGGACCCCTTAGAATACACTTGAGAATTCTAATGTGTCGAAAGGGGTCATGGGGACTTCCTATGGGTCCTAGTATGTGTTATCACACATTAGGACCTCTAGAAAGACCTCATGACCCTTTCGACACATTAGTACACTCAAGTGTGTCCTAAGGGGCTATAGGACCCCTTAGGACACACTTGAGCATTCCAATGTGTTGAAAGGGGTCATGTGGACTTCTTAGGGGTCTTAGTATGCCTTATCACGCATTAGGACCCCTAAGAAGTCCTCATGACCCCTTTCGACACATTAGAACACTCAAATATGTCTTAAGGGGTCATACAACCAAATAGGACACATTTGGGCATTCTAGTGTGTCGAAAGGGCTCATGGGACTTTCTAGGGGTCCTAGTATGCTTTATCATGTGTTAGAACTGTTAGGAAGTTCCCATGACCCTTTTTGACATATTAGAACACTCAAGTGTGTCCTAAGGGGTCGTAGGACCCCTTAGGACACACTTGAGCATTCTAATGTATCAAAAGGGGTCATGGGGAATTCCTAGGGGTCCTAGTATGTCTTATCACACATTAGAACCCCTAGGAAGTCCTCTTGACCCCTTTTAAAATATTTGAACACTCAAGTATGTCCTAAGGGGTCGTAGGACCCCTTAAGACACACTTGAGCATTCCAATGTGTCCAAAGGGGTCATGGGGGCTTCGTAGGGTCCTAGTATGCCTTATCACATGTTAGGACCCATAGGAAGTCCCCATGACCCCTTTCGACATGTTAGAATACTAAAGTCTCTCCTAAGGGGTCCTATGGCCCCTTGGGACACATTTGAGTATTTCAATGTGTTAAAAGGTGTCATCGGGACTTCCTTAGGGGTCCTAGTATGACTTATCACACGTTAGGACCCTTAGGAAGTCCCCATAACCCCTTTTGACACATTAGAACACTCAAGTGTGTCCCAAGGGTTCGTAGGACCCCTTAGAACACACTTGAGCATTCCAATGTGTCAAAAGGGGTCATGGGGACTTCCTAGGGGTCCTAGTATGTAATATTACACCTTAGAACCCCTAGGAAGTCCCCATGACCCTTTTGACAAATTAGTACACTCAAATGTGTTCTAAGGGGTCGTATGACCACTTAGGACACAATTGAGTATTCCAATGTGTCGAAAGGGGTCATGGGGACTTTCTAGGGGTCCTGAAATGCCTGATCACATGTTAGGACCCCTAAGAAGTCTCCATGACCCCTTTTGACACATTATAACACTCAAGTGTGTCTTAAGGGGTTGTGCAACCCCATAGTACACACTTTGGCATTCCAACATGTCGAAAGGGGTCATGGGGACTTCCTAGGGGTCCTAGTATGCCTTATCACATGTTAGGACCCTTGGGAAGTCCCCATGATCCCTTTCGACACATTAGAACACTCAAGTGTGTCCTAAGGGGTGGTAGGACCCCTTAGACACACTTGAACATTCTAATATGTCGAAAGGGGTCATGTGGACTTTCTAGGGTTCCTAGTATGTCTCATCATGCGTTAAGACCCTTAAAAAATCCTCATGACCCCGTTTGACACATTAGAACACTCAAGTGTGTCCTAAGCAGTCCTACGACCCCTTGGGACCCACTTGAGCATTCCAATATGTCTAAAGAAATCATGAGGACTTCCTACGGGTCCTAGTATGCCTTATCACACGTTAGGACCCCTAGGAAGTCCCCATGACCCCTTTCAACACATTATAAAACTCAAGTGAGGCCTAAGGGATTGTAGGACCTCTTAGGATACACTTGAGCATTCCAATGTCTCAAAAGGGGTCATGGGGACTTCCTAGGGGTACTATTATGCCTTATTACCCGTTAGTACCCCTAAGAAGTCCCCATGACCCCTTTTGACACATTAGAACACTCAAGTGTATCCCAAGGAGTCCTACGACCCCTTAGAAAACACTTGAGCATTCCAATGTGTCCAAAGGGGTCATGAGGACTTCCTTGGGGTCCTAGTACACCTTATCATGCGTTAGGACTACTATGAAGTCCCCATGGCTCCTTTCGACACAATTAGAATACTCAAGTGTGTCTTAAGGGGTCAAAGGACCGCTTAGGACACACTTGAGCATTCCAATGTGTTGAAAGGGGTGATGAGGACTTCCTAGGGGCCCTAGTACATCTTATCATGTGTCAGGACCCCTAGGAAGTCCCTATGACCCTTTTCGACACATTAGAATGCTCAAGTGTATCCTAAAGGGTCCTACGACCCCTTGAGATGTCACTTGAACATTACAATGTGTGGAAAGGGGTCACGACAACTTCCTAGGGGTCCTAGTATGCCTTATTACGCATTAGGACCCTTAGGAAGTCCCCATGACCCCTTTTAACATATTGGAACACTCAAGTGGGTCCTAAGGGGTCCTACAACTGTTAAGGACACACTTGAGCTTTCCAATGTGTTGAAAGGTGTCATGGGGACTTCCTAGGGGTCCTAGTATGCCTTATCATGTGTTAGGACCCTTAGGAAGTCTCTATGACCCCTTTCGACACATTAGAACACTCAAGTGTATCCCAAGGGGNGGTCACGACAACTTCCTAGGGGTCCTAGTATGCCTTATCATGTGTTAGGACCCTTAGGAAGTCTCTATGACCCCTTTCGACACATTAGAACACTCAAGTGTATCCCAAGGGGTTGTAGGACCCCTTATGAGATACTTGAGTATTCCAATGTGTTGAAAGGGGTCATGGGGACTTCCTAGGGGTCCTAATATGTATTATCATATGTTAGGACCTTAGGAACTCCCTATGACCCCTTTTGACACATAAGAATGCTCAAGTCTATCCTAAGGGGTCCTACGACCCCTCAGGACACACTTGAGTATTCTAATGTGTCGAAAGGGATCATAGGGACTTCTTAGGGGTCTTAGTACACCTTATCATACGTTAGGACCCCTAGGATGTCCCCATGCCCCCTTTTAAATACATTAGAACACTCAAGTGTGTCCCAATGGGTCGTATTACCCCTTATGACACACTTGAGTATTCCAATGTGTCCAAATGGGTAATAGGGACTTCCTAGAGGTCCTAGTATGCTTTATCACATGTTAGGACCCCTAAGAAGTCCCCATGACCCCTTTCGACATGTTAGAACAGTCAAGTCAGTCCTAAGGGGTCTTATGACCCCTTGGGACACATTTGAGCATTCCAATGTATCAAAGGGGGTCATGGGGACTTCCTTAGGGGTCCTAGTATTCCTTATCATGCATTAGGACCCCTAGGAAGTCCCCATGACCCCTTTAAATACATTAGAACACTCAAATGTGTCCTAAGGGGTCGTAGGACCCCTTAGAATACACTTGAGCATTCTAATGTGTTGAAAGGGGTCATTAGGACTTCTTAGGGGTTTTAGTATGTGTTATCACATGTTAGGACCCTTAGGAAGTCTCCATGACCCTTTTGATACATTAGTACACTTAAGTGTTTCCTAAGGGGTCGTGGGACCCCTTAGGACACACTTGAGCATTCCAATGTGTCAAAAGGGGTCATGGAGACTTTCTAAGGGTCCTGGCATATGATAAGGCATACTAGGACCCCTAGGAAATCTCCATGACCCCTTTCAACACATTGGAATGCTCAAGTGTGTCGTAAGGGGTCCTACGACCCCTTAGAACACACTTGAGTGTTATAATGTGTCAAAAGGGGTCATGGAGACTTCCTAAGGGTCCTAATGCGTGATAAGGCATACTAGGACCCCTAGAAAGTCCCCATGACCCCTTTCAACACATTGGAATGCTCAAGTGTGTCCTCAATGGTCGTAGGACCCCTTAGGACCCACTTGAGTGTTCCAATGTGTCAAAAGGGCTCATGGGGACTTCCTAAGGATTGTAATACGTGATAAGGTATACTAGGACCCCTAGGAAGTTTCTATGACCCCTTTCGATACATTGGAATGCTCAAGTGTTTCCCAAGGGGTTGTAGGACCCTTTAGGATAGACTTGAGTGTTCTAATGTGTCGAAAGGGGTCACGGGGACTTCCTAAGGGTCCTGACGTGTAATAAGACATACTAGGACCCCTAGGAAGTCCCCATGACCCCTTTCGACACATTAGAATGCTCAAGTTTGTCCTAAGCAGTCCTTTGACCCCTTAGGACACACTTGAGTGTTCTAATGTGTCAAAATGAGCTATGAGGACTTCATAGTGGTCCTAGTACGCCTTATCACATATTAGGACCCTTGGGAAGTCCCCATGATCCCTTTAGACATATTAGAACACTCAAGTGTGTCTTAAGGGGTCGTAGGACCCCTTAGGACACACTTGAGCATTCCAATGTGTTGAAAAGGGTCATGGGGACTTCCTAGGGGTCCTAGTATGCCTTATCACACATTAGGACCCTTTGAAAGTCCCCATGATCCCTTTTGACACATTAGAACACTCAAGTGTGTCCTAAGGGGTCGTAGGACACCTTAGGACACACTTGAGCATTCCAATGTGTCGAAAGGCATGATGGGGACTTCCTAAGGGTCATAGTATGTCTTATTACCTTGTGCAATTATATGGGGGATAGCTTCGAATGGATTGCCCAATAATCTATAACAACTTCAACTAAAAGAATTTCCAATTCATCCCTAAAAGGGTGATAATCTTTGTTCAAGGAAAAAACTAATTGCCCCAAGACACTCATCATATTGTGCCCTCACTTTCATTTGGAGTTAACTAATACAACATCATGACTAGAGCCATTGTGTGCTTGGTGATGGTTGTATTCTGATTATCATTTGAGTGTGTACCTGAGTCAACGAGCAAAGATTTTCATCCTCCACCTAGAAAATAGGACAACATGAGTGTTTGTTTCACCCTCTTAACAATACAAAACTGTTTGACATGTTCTAAAGATCATTAAAAAGATAAGCTCCTCAAAACAATCAAAAAATTTCAAACCTTGGAGTACAAGTGTTTTTCACACCTTATGACACCTCTTGACGCGATCTGGAAATAAGCAACTTCACGCACCTTGAAAACAAACTTTTCAAAACTGACCCAAACTAACAAAGACATCATAAGATCGTATCTTGTTTTTCCCGAGTCACATGCAGTGTTTAGGATCGCATTTGGTATATAGGATCACATTTGGTCAGCAAGAAGTCATATCCAGATTCTAGGATCGTATCTGGTACCATTAGAGGCTCGCATCTGGGAGCTCACATTCAGGACAGTGGGCATTTGTAGGAGTTTTTCTTAGGAAGTCTCAATTGATTAGGATACCCTTTTTTCTCTTTAACTAGTTCCTGTTGTCTCTCCTGGTCTCCCTTTTGTAATTTCAAAATAATTTTGAAACGTCCACCTTGCATGCTTAGTCAGACTTTCACGATCAGTTCAATACGTGTGGTCTACCCATTTTCTACCAACAACTTGGTTCCCAGCTCACTATCAGGGTATTCTAACCCTTTGACACTAGAATTATTTACATCCACCAACAACAAACAGTTGCTTTTACCTAGACATGCCCACTCTGAAATCCTTACTTTCTCTATTGGGAAATATTAACAAAGTTGATAAACAAACTTCATGGTTAACACAAGACGCAACCAGTACACAACTAAAGGATCAAAAGTGCCTCCTAAAACACCACACTTTGAAGCAGAAACTTCTCACAATTCCCTTCTTGATCTAGATTCACCTCAAATCGATAGAAACACTAACAAATGGAGTAAGGCTTTTGAGGGTTATAAAGATGGCAAACAAGCACAATATAAAGGCATGGAAGAGGAAGAAAGACCCAAGTTTGAACATAATCTATTTGGATCAAATAGTGAAGAAGAGATCCCTGAAGATGAATACGAAAAACTCAAACAAAGTAAACGGATCCACAAGCTATTAGAATGGATAATTGGTGACGATAAAGAAAATTGCTTCCTCCATCTAGCATCCATAGGTGTCAAGTTATCCAAAGATTATAATGTGGAAAATCTCAAGGAAAAGGAGGTACCGAACCCAATATCTATTCTCACCAAACAGCTCAATCTAATGCAAATGGAGCTCACGAACCTCAAACAAGAGAAGGAGAAACCCAAAACAAAATACTCTTTGGATGCCATTTGTCCGTTTCCTTTCGACAAGAGTATCACTATGGTCCCATTTCCTCCTAATGTGGCAAGGCCAAAGTATGACAAGTACACGGGAGAAACTGATCCACACGACCATATAAGGGAATTTTGTGCTCTAAGTATTGAGTACATGCACAAACCCACTTACCTCATGCAACTGTTTCTAGGAAGTCTAGGAGGTAATGCCATGGAGTGGTTTTCAAAATTGAACCCTAAGGTCAAAACATTCAAGTATTTGATGCAACGGTTCATTCAACATTATTCCTACAGCATCCAACATGACGTAACTATGATGGACCTATGTAACACCAAACAACGGATGAGAGAATCATTCACACACTTCCTACAAAGATGGAGGAAGATTTTTGCACGATATTCAAGGGTCATTCCCGAAATGGAGAAGATGGAAATCTTTGTTAATAATCTAGTACCTGAATTAAGCTATGCTCTACAAATGTAAGACTCTCCTAGCTTCGATGGGATGATTAAAAATGCCCTCTATATTGAGGAAGTCATGGTCAAAAAGGGAGAGATCACCCTTCAAAATGAAAACAAAGTTAGTAAATCCATCTCTAAGCCTAAATGGTGGAAGCAAAACAAAAATGTTGTTAATGATGGAGTAGTTGATGCCTCTAACATTAATTCTAAACCCGAAGCATTCAATCTAACCAATGGCATGCACGCAAGCAAAGAGGCTAAAGTAACACCTCCCGTTCCCAAAACAAACAATGATAACAACAAGGAATGAACCTGGACTTCAAAACCCCAAAGAACATTCAATCCTTTGGGGGAACCTCTTGAAACTATTTTGAAAATGCTGGTGGATAAAAAATTTCTTACAATTCCTGATTTAAAACAGTGGGAACCAATGGTCAAACCCAGGTGGTAGGATGATAATTCCTATTGTGTCTTCCACAAAAACAAGGGACACAAGACTAATAATTGTCTCAAACTTAAACATGTCATCCAAGAGCTCATCGAAGGAGGTAAAATCAAAGTAGATGGACATACTACCAATGAGGATCATACGACATTCAACAAACCCTTTCCTAATTATAATCAAGGAAAAACATCTAAGGGAAAGGTAATGAGGTAAACTACACCTATTCCAAGAGTGACAATGTGATCAATATGCTTAGCATTAAAACTGAATCCATCAATGTGATCACAATTAAAGGTGCCTCATCCTCCTCAAATGTTGTAACACGGAGCCAAGCACAGGTTACAATCAAAGGACCTCCAAAACCAACATCAACACCAAAGGTTCCTATTGTAACTATTGCTAAACCAGTAGCAAAACATGTGGTCACTATCCCCAGAGAAAAATATGACTTGGTAGACCAATTGCAATGAACCACTGCCAAAATTTCCATCTTCGAGTTGCTCAAGATATCCACTGTGCATAGAGAAATCCTAGAACAAGCTCTACACACTACTAATGTTCCAAAGGATATCGATATCTAGACAAGTTTCAAGCGATGGTCAATCACATCTCAGCGCCACACTACCTCTCCTTTTCTAAAGAGGATGACAAGTCATTGACCCATCCACACAATCAACCCCTCCATATCGAAGTCCTTATTCAAAAATCCCATGTTAGACGCATATTGATAGATGGAGGGACAGGATTGAATTTCTATACACTGGATCTCGTTAGGAGACTAGGTCTCTCAGAACAAACAATTGACACTAGAAACAATATAACCATCAAAGCTTATGATGAGGAAGAGAGATCCTCCAGAGGTCTTATTGCTCTACCTATCAGAGTCATACCAATTGAGAGGAATGTCATATGTCAAGTTCTAGATTTACCATTGGCCTACAATATTCTACTGGGGAGACCATGGATTCATGAAATGCAAGCTGTACCGTCCACTTATCACCAATGCATAAAGTTCCCACATAATGGGATAGAAGTGACGATTCCTATAGATGCCAACTACACTTGCAACAATATTAAAGCGGGTAGCATTAGCCCACACAAAAAAGAGGATATGGATGTCATTTCTCCTAAAACAACCAAGGATATGGTTATGAAGAGTTTTAGAAAAACTTTGAAACTTGAAGAAATAGGTATGGGAGAGTACAAGTTGGACCTAACTCCTTCACTGACAGACCTTTCAGTGTCACCAAGATCCTCTGGAAATCTTTCATCAACATTCACGCATCTAGCATTCAAAGAGCCAGAAGTACACAAGGCAACTGGCATGATAAAGGCGTCCACATCTTCTTTAGATAACACAGAAGAATAGGTAGTCTTGGACTGGCTTTACAAAGGAGAACCAGTGGAATCTGAGGTCAAACATGTGAAGATATCCCCCGAGCAGTATGCAAAGGGATATGAGTTCCTTACACAAATGGGTTACAAAGGAAAGGGACCTCTAAATGACACATGATGAGGGATCATTGAACCCATACCCATGGAGTTCCGCAATAACAGAGATAAAATAGGACTGGGTTTTAATACTCAATCCAACAAACCTACTTCAAAAGAGATTCCACCTTCTGAAATAGGGAGTGATAAAATAGATGAGATAATATTGGAACCATGGCCTTATGAGAGATTACTACATACTGGTATAGAGAATCCAAAATATCAAGGAGAGAACTATGTACCAAGCTTTGAGGTACCACAGGATCTTCACACTCCTTTGCTAGCACAACCTCCCATTCAAGAGGTAAGAGACACCATAGTGACAATCACTCAAGAAATACCCCGGCCATAGAATTTACATCCTAATTGGGGGCAATTTGTCACAATTTCATAGTCCTCGATCTACCTCACTTTGATATACAAGCAGCTAACTGAGTCTATCAAATAAACATTTCTAAATATTTAAACAGATCAGATCATGATGTCATGGACTCTCATGACTATGAGTGGGATCGGCTATCTATTGCCTCTACGAATATTGGAATAGATACAATTCACATGTTTGCAGCTTCCTCAGCTCCTATTAAATGACCTAACACTCCTTTCAATAAAACTAATCCTCCTGAGGAAGAAGAAGAGTTCATTCCCCCGATCATTGATGGAGACACTGGTGAATACATAAGTCTACGATAATTTCATAGGCTACAAGCAAGAAGCCTCCTTTTACAGAGGGATGATGATGAGGTTTCTACCAATGAGTCACTAGAGTTTGATCCATATATAACTGACAAGGACCCTTTTAACGACGATCTTACTCTTATTGAACTAAATATTGAAGAAATTAACTTAACAGATCATGTCATGTCAGTTAATGGTCTTGATGCTAACACGATGCTGTCCTTCCCAAAATATGACTCCCTAAAATTGGTACTTCCAAACCTAATTGATTGGACTAAAACAGATCCTATTCCTATCCTCAACTTTCCCAATGACCACTCCCTAGCTTGTTATCTTAATTCTTGAGAACCTTACCCTTCTTCCACCAATGCAAGGACCGAGAACATGTCACAGGAGGATATCAAGTTTCTTAGTCACAAACTAAAAAATAAAAAGAAAAAGCAGACTGATGGTGAAAACCAATCTGTGGCAGTATCAAATCCCAAAATAGTAAAGAAAAAAGATGTATCCAATGGTGAAAACCTCTCAGAGGTGCTAAAGGATGAGACTCTTGATATCCTCCCTGAACAATTTTAGGAGATATCTTTGGTATTGATTGAATCAACATAGGCAATAAACTTGGGCACTGTTGAAAATCCTTAGATAGTTCATCTGGCACAATCTTTCTTAGAAGAAGAGAAGGTGCAGTTCACAGAGTTCCTAAAGGAGAAGAAGATCAACTTCACATGGTCTTACACTGATATGCTAGGGCTAGATCCTAATCTCATTATGCACCATTTATCTATAGCTCCCGGGATTAAGCCTGTAAAATAAAAACTTAGAAAGATGCATCCTCATGTTGCATTATTGGTGAAAGCAGAATTAGAAAAGTTGTTAAAAGCAGGATTTATTCAAGTCATTTCCTATGCAGCATGGATATCCAATGTGGTCCCCGTTTCTAAATCTAATAAATCTATCAGGATCTGTACGAACTTTAGAGACCTAAAAAAAGCATGTCCGAAGGATGACTTCCCTCTACCAAACATTGACATGATCATAGACCTTACAGCTAGCTTTCAGATGTATTCATTAATGGATGGATTCTCTGGCTATAATCAAATCAAAATTGCCCCTAAGGATCAAGAGAAAACTGCATTCACATGTGCATGGGGCACATTTTTTTGGAACGTCATGCCATTTGGGCTAAAGAATGCTGGTGCAACATATCAAAGAGCTATGACAACCATATTCCATGACATGATGCACAAGAACATGGAGGAATATGTAGATGACACATTGGCTAAATCCAAAGAAAGAAGTACTAACAATGCTGATTTGAGAAAGATATTGGATCGAATGGAACAGTTCCAACTCAGCCTCAATCTGAAAAAATGTGCCTTTGGAGTCCAATCAGGAAAGCTCCTAGGATTCATAGTATCAGCAAAGGGAATCGAGGTAGATCCTGCAAAGGTAAAATCTATTCTAGAGATGACTCCTCCATGTAATATCAGTCAAATGAGGACACTACAAGGGAGACTTCGGCCTATCACGAGAGTCATGTCCCAACTTGCAGATAGGGCACAACCCTTTACTAAATTACTACATAAAGGGGTTACCTTCAAATGGGATGAGCACTGTGAAGCAAACTTTAGAAAATTAAAGGGGTACCTGGATGCTCCACCTATTCTTATGGTGCCTATTCATGGAAAGCCCTTACTCCTATACATTTCAGCTAAAGATACATCCCTGGGAGTATTACTGGCGCAAGAAGATGAAAAAAAGAAAGAATGAGCTATCTACTACATTAGTAGAACACTAGTCACTTATGAGCTCAATTATCGCAGTATTGAAAAGGCATGCTTAGCATTCATCTTTGCATCACAAAAATTGAGCCACTACATGCTCTCTCATACAGTGAAGCTTGTTGCTAAGATCGATCCTCTAAAGTATCTTTTGAGCAGAACAACATTAACAAGACATTTGGCAAAATGGGTCCTAATTCTAAGTGAGTTTGACATTGAATATGTAGAATGAAGAGCTATCAAAGGACAGGTACTTGCAGATCAATTGGTTGATTCACCACTCTAGGATGATGAACCTTCACTAATTGAATTCCCTGATGAAACAATCATGCATCTCACTGAATATCCCTGTAAAATGTACTTTGACAGTTCATTCACTCAACGAGGATCTAGAGTAGGGGTCCTCTTCATAACTCCACAAGGATACAAGATTCCCAAATCTTACAAATTGATGTTTCCATGCACCAACAATATCTTAGAATATGAAGCATTGGTCAACAACCTCAAGCTAGCTATGGAATGGA
>MU227976.1:1408712-1421091 GCA_018584345.1 Thuja plicata | reverse complement strand
CTAGCCATTTTGAATTTACTCCTTCAAATGGGACCTCTCAAGGCTTAAATCATCATATTTTCTTAAAAATGTGCAATTTCAGCAAAAATTAGGATGTTCAAAAAAGTGGGACACACTATTATGGGACTACAAATCAAAATGAATATATAAATTTGTCTACATTAAATTGAATAAAAATACTAAATACAATAATTGAATAAAATATCTAGTTTAATAATTGAAAATAATATTAAATCAATATATTTTGAAATCAATTTTATGGCAAATGCGGACATAATATTTCTTTATCAAGTCACTAAGAATTATATGTTGGATGGGACAATTTTGCATATTTGAGGTAAATTTGAGTTATGGATCTCTACTTTGCTCTACATTACTAGAGTTATATTCCACAACTTTGTCTAACATGTAGTCTTCTACATTACCTTTTATAAAAGTTTAGAAATTGGTGATATTTAAAAACACATGAAAATATAACCACTTACATCACAAGGAGATATCACTTTGATCTCAAACCCCCAAAAATAAAAAGTATCAATTACAACTTACAAGTTTTTATGTATACAAATTTATATCTCCTTTTATGAAACCAAATAGAAGTTTATTGTCATTGATTGAACTCCAATGCTCTAGAATTATCATTTATGTTTAAGTGGATTTATATATAATTAGAATGAATGTATTGATTGTATTCAAATACTGGCACATATTATCAAATCATACACAAATGTGTTTGATAAACTCAAGATAGATTGGTGTAAAGGGGTAGTTTTCTAAATATGATTTTTATATTGGAAAGAATAATTCCATGGCTATAGGGTCACCCTTATGACTATGATCTTTTCATGAGGTGGAATAACAATAAAAAAAATCACCTTTTAAAATTAAAATTCTAGAAAATCTTTAGAAATGTCTTTTTCCTTCATTATGTGTATTATAGTTTAGATTGTACATTATAAATTCTTTTATTAGTTTTACTACCCAATCTCTCCATTTAGGTAACATAGTTCAAAGAAGCTTATGCATATATAGTATGGAACACTAAAGATTATTCACAATACAATCCATAGTTGTTCTTAATTTTCTACATAACAATTTATAATTAAGATGCCTCAATTAATCCTTCTAATAAGTTTATAACTTGCTACCCCATCCAAAACTTCTCATCATGTTGATGTGAGGTTTTATTATGAGGCTGGTCTTTAAGCCTCAAATGTTCAAATGTACAATATATAGATCAATATTTACGTCAATTTTAATATTTTTATCCAAGGATACCCTCATTGAAGTAGTTCTTATCCTTGACACTTGATTCAAAACATATTAAAAATAAAACCTCGATATTTAAAGTTTCTTAGAGGATTGGTGCACATTATCTAGAAAAATATCTCATCGTACACTTTCATTTTCACTAGAAAAATGGATTCTTATGTGAAGATTACTGACACATAACTTTCCAAGTCAATTTCAATCCCTATCATCAACATGGTAACTATTACACCCATAGTTATGGATCTCCTCTTAATTCTACTAGATTTCCTTTTTATGTCTTTGCATAACCTTTAGCACCTCTTTGTCTCTTGGCTCTACTTATTTCCATCTATAGCTTTGAATACCTCTACCAACTTCATGCATATCATTGATCCAATCATCAACTAACTAATGTAAAATGTTGACTAATTGTAAATCCATCTCACTTCTATGATAAGTGCAACCCTTTATCCTTGCACATACTCACTACCCCCTCCTTACCTATAAGATTGAAGGTTCCTAGGTTCAAATAGTGTAGTGCAAAAGGAAATCTTTAGATGCATGTTTTTGCATTCATTTAATTGTACAATAAATATTTATTCTAGGATGTCTTTTTAGCAAATCTCTTCGCACATTCATCAAAAACACCATGTTTGATTATTTTTTCTCACTTCCTAATATTATGAATGTTTTTTAATAATTAATTAATAAATCCCCTTAGCAAGTTTTCAAGAAAAATTTGGGCCATAGGCCATGTTTACCAACCTCATTTTTTGTAAGCAAGGGCAAACTAAAAATCCAATTTATTTTATTTTTAATTATCAAACTCTATTTTCTCAAATTCCATGTGCTACCAAATATTGATATACAATGTATTTTCATCCAAAATCTATATCTTAGATTATGAGATAAAGTTTTATTATTAAAATTCAACTCCAATACACATTTGTGAACAACATCATGAGACTATAAGAAAAATTATAAATTATAAGAAAAATAATATTTTTTAATAAAATCAAATCTTAAAAATAATTCTAAACATTTGATGTAGCTAAAGATAATGAACAAGAACAAGAAATAGAGGTGATGGATTTTGATTCTACTAGACCATTGATAGACTCTTCCCAAAATTATACCTGATAAATCCACTCAAAAAGATAAAACTTCCCCAGGTTCCTTTCCTTTCAATTTATAAATTGTGTGACAAAAACTCCCCCATCATGGGGAGCACTACACTTTTCATCACCTGACTATTCATCCCAAGTTGTTGGTACCATCTATTCTTCCTCGTGGTTGGAGAACACATTGTCTAAGAATAGAAGAATAGTACCAGTTGGTTTACTAGAAGATAATAATATGGTATAACTTCTGCAAAGATGTTCTGATCCTAAATAGTTAGATGCTACCTCAACATTAATGGAGAATAGTAGTTTTGAGAATTTATATCTAGAAATTTCACATCCATCTATGCAAAAGGAAACTGGTCAAGACATTGTAGTTTACCACAATATGACCAATGTAGATTTGGGACCTCTGAGAAGGGAGATTTCCATAATTTTTAAGTGACTACGTTCATAAAGAGTTAAGAGAACTAAAAAAGACAATATAAAAAAGGGGTAGATAAAGAATTATGTATAGCTACTTACAAGTTGTTTGATGTCAATAATTGACCCTGCGCCATATCCTATCAATTAGTCATATGCCTCTTTTGATCCTAGCTTTGGAACTAAAATAAATAAATGGTTAGTAAAGTATAAAAAAGATAGTTCATATGGTAGAATCACCCAAGAATGGGTGAGAGATTTTTTAATCCACGGAACCTCCTTTGATTGAATAACCAAGGAAGGTGTATGATAATTTACTCTTACTAAGGAATATTATCAATACAAAGATAGCTAAAACGAAGAAAGAAGAATCCATACGGTTGTGATCTGACCAAGAGCTCAAAGAAGTTATAGACATGGACTTAGATAAAGCCACAATAGAAAAAAAAAAAAACTGTAAATGATACAAAGTGTGAAATGTGGAGAGAAAGTATAAAATAGAACTTGATTATTTTCTTAAATAGAATATCAAAGAACAAAGAAACTTGCTGAGGAAATGCAATTTCATCCAAGCTGATCTTATCAAATAATTTATAGGTATGTGATGTCAAGTGAAGAAGAAAGAAAATGTTGGTGATATTACTACATATGACTTGAAGGAACAAATTCAAAAATTTATTTATTAATTTTTAGATTGAAAAGACTTCAACAAAGATAACTTAAAGAAATTATCAAGGATTAATTCAGCATAGGCTTGGTATGGTAGTCATCTAGCTAGCTTCACTACCAAAATGGATAACATCTATGATAATAAATCCCTCTGGAAGCTATTCCTCAATACATGAATATTCCAACAATGACATACGCACTAAAATATTATAAAGCATGAAAAGCAATATCTCAGTTAGACTTTTATTTTAATGATTCTTTTTAAAGAGTCATTTTCAAGACTCTTGTGATAGTTAAAATTTGAAAATATATAAATATGTAATTAAAGAAAATCTGAGAGGTCTATAATTTCAATCCTCAATGCATTCTAGTGCAAGAGTGTGACACAATCAAAGAAGGAACTATAGCATCATTAATTGTAACCTTGTACAATTTAAACCACATTTTGGGCCCTTATCTTAGTGTCTAGTCTCCTAGCTCTTATCCAAGCTCATTTATGGCCCAAAGACTAAAAACTAGATGGAAAATGTCTACATGGTGAACAAAAAGGTTGCCCAATACTCAACAAACTTCATCTCCAGCTCCATAGCCCTAAATTTCCAAGTCAATAATATCTAGAGTGCCCTTGACCCTCCAATCTGGGCCCCTTTTCAAATATTTTGGTCTTGGGTTCCCATAATTTCTCTCTAGTCCCAATGTCTCAATATGACTATTGGAATTCATCTTAATTCACAAAATACTTCAAGAACTATATATACGACTACTTTTCAATTTATTTTCACAACTCATGGAAAGCATTTAATATCAAGCAGTAAGCACTCAAGGTGACATCTCATATCTTCTAATTCCTCTTCAATCTAAGCATTTGTGGAGTAAAATGTCATAACAACCTTCATGCAAACACGTCTTTATGATTGATTTCCTTTATGTATTGTCAAGTCATGTTATTACATCAACACTTGTGATCCTATTCAAAGATTATCGAATCAAAAAGGTATAAGATTCAAAGAATTTCAATTTTAGATCTAGCATCTGCTATATTACAACACACTTTCAATTCAATTTAATGGTTAATTCCAAAACTAGGGTTTGACCTAGGTAAACCCACATCAACCAAACATTTTCCGTTCTTTCCATGTGCAGGCAACGGGATTGGGAGACACAAATTTAGAATTAGATAGAGCATATAAAGGCCTATATATTGGACTTTTGTAGATCCAAAAAAGTAGGGTCGATGTCACTTTGAGCGACGTAGTCCTAGATATTTCTAACAAAAATTTTGGGGAAGGTTTTAAATAGCATATTGATTCAAGAAACACTAATTTTATCCACATTTGGCATTCCTATATCAGTGTCACCCCAAGTGGCTTGACCTCCTAATTTTAGCCCAAATTTAAGACATGGGTTCGTTTCTATCTCTTCTTTCCAAATCTGTAAACCTAGTCTACATATCAATTTTGTGGATTGTTTTGTGTGTCAAAAACCCTCAAATTCTCATCTTTGGCCCAATTCTTTGATTCAAGTGGATCCACTCTCCTTAATGTAATCAAGAAAATTTGGTCTAGTTCCTAGTTTGCATTAATAAATTAGTGAACCCATTTTCCACCATTACAAAAATAATAAAACTTTGCTCATTCTCTAAAGGAAATATTTATTTTTCGTGTAAATATGAAATTGAATGTGATTCTTTGATATTTATTTCTAAGTTTGTGAGTTTTGGGTAAACATATGGATATTGGACCTCTCTTTGTAAATGTGATATCCAATTGCATAACATTCATTTCCTTATGAGGTGTAGTAAAATTTCCAAGATCAAAATTATATCTTTCATTTGTATTTCATATTTGTGTTGAGATGATTGGGGATATTCATTTGATTAAATGTTTCTTTTTATTTAAAAACATGTGTTTTGGATAGATACTTTAAAACTCTATTTTTTTTTGCATTGAATCCATTGATCTCATTTGTATCATGGCTATGAACAAATTTTAGCTTTCGTTTTATACAATCTAGTTAAAATTAAATCATGTTCTTTAGATTTCAAAAATAAAATGAATGATCATAGAAGGGAGTTGCGCCATTATTAAAATTTAGAAGGGGAGTTAATCAATACGTAATTTGAAATTGCCCAGAAATTTCCAAATTACGGACTCCAAACAATTGCAAAAATCAATATTCTTCATAGGAAGTTAGATGTGTGTACTGTTTGACCATTCTTCTTCAATTTACGATGTAGAAAGAGACAATCGGCGCTTTAACGAACGCCTCGTTTTCCTTTTCACTTCTCACGCGCTCATTGACTAGACTACCAAATCTGGTAAAATGATTCTCCGCGGATTTGGAATTTTTATTTTACTTCCCCCAACTCAGACTTATAAATCCGCTTTCTCCTCTCTGCCTTGTACACTTGAGTGTGCCCTTTTTTAATTGCTTCTCTCTCTCGCACACTCTAGGGCCTGCCTTCTCTCTAAATCGCTCCTCTTCCCCTTCCTTTCTCAAACACTAGGCTTGTGCAGTTTTGTTGCAAAAATCGCTAAAGAGATGATGAGTATGAGGAGTAACCTTGGAATTGTGAGCCACAGCAACGGCATCGTGCCTGAGGTGCCTTGCCTGAGCATGAGAAGCAGGCGGAACAACCAGACTCAGAGAGCAGCAGCCCCAACGGCAACACAACTGTTGACCACACTGAAAAAGGAATACAAGGGAAAGAGCGGGATCCCTAACGATTACCCCTACTCCCATCACAAGGACATAGGCACCAAGAGAAAGAGCGCAAGGAAGCTGAGCCAAGTGTGGAGGGAGGTGCAGGGTTCGAATAACTGGGAGGGAATTTTGGAGCCAATGGACCATCTTCTCCGCAGCGAGCTCATCAAATACGGAGAGCTCGCCCAGGCCTGCTACGACGCCTTTGACTTCGATCCCTACTCCAAATACTGCGGCAGCTGCAAGTACAACCGCAGAAACATGCTCCTAGATCTCGGCCTTTCCCACACCGGGTACGAAATCACAAAGTATCTCTACGCAACCTCCAATATAAATCTCCCCAATTTCTTCAAAAAGTCCCGTGCGGGGGAGAAATTGTGGAGTAATCACGCCAACTGGATGGGATTCGTGGTCGTGGCGGAAGACGAGCAGGAAATAAAGAGACTCGGGCGGCGCGATATCGTTATCGCCTGGAGAGGCACCGTGACTCGTCTGGAATGGCTGGCTGATCTCATGGATTTCCTTAAACCCGCGGGTTTCCATTCTGAGCATCCCGATCCCCGAGTCAAAGTGGAGTCGGGGTTTCTGAACCTGTACACCGCCTGCGAGAAAAATTGCCGGTTCGCCAAATCCAGCGCGCAGAAGCAAATTCACTCGGAGGTTAGAAGAGTGATAGAAAAGTACAAGGGAGAAAAGCTGAGCATAACAATCACGGGCCACAGCCTTGGCAGCGCGCTCGCAATGTTGAGCGCGTATGACATTGCAGAGATGGGAATTAACCAGAATGGGGATGAGAAGATTCCCATCACAGTCTTCTCCTTCGCAGGGCCGCGCGTGGGGAACACCGCGTTCAAGGAGCGACTGGAGCAGCTGGGGGTCAAAATCCTGCGAGTGGTGAACGCCCACGATGGGGTTCCAAAGGTTCCCGGAATTCTGTTCAACGAGCATTTTCAATTACTGAGAGAATGGATCGACAAGCTGCCGTGGAGTTATTCCCATGTGGGAGTGGAGCTGCAGCTGGATCACACCAAATCACCCTTCCTGCGACACACAAGCGATCCGTCATGCTATCACAACTTGGAGGCGCATCTGCATCTGTTGGACGGATACCACGGCCAACAAGAGCGGTTTTGCTTGGCCAGTGGACGGGATCCTGCTCTTGTCAACAAGGCAGCTGATTTCTTGCAAGACCATTTACATATCCCGCCATTCTGGAGACAAGACTACAACAAGGGTATGGTCAGAAACGCTGAAGGCAGATGGGTTCAGCCCCAAAGAACCCAATCCCACCTTGTTTAATTGTATGATTATGTGTGATAATTATAACTCTCTTTTTTGATATCTCCCTCTATATGCAATGGACCATATACTTTTATTTGCACGGTCTTTAAGATTAAGGAACTCATAAGTTTTCCCCCAAACATAGGATACGATATGAAGTTGTTCATTGCACCTATTCCGATCTCAAGTCTAAATACAGGAAACCGAGGTCTGGAAAAGACAGTATTCCGTGTCACAACAAACTACAATTCCTACATGAGACTACACAAAACTGCCCAAATCGGACCAATGGGCAAATTAGCAACTTATTTTAGTCAAAGTTGCTGTCAACTTATTTTAGGGATAGCATATCTGTCTTTTTCAAAAATAGACATTTGAAAATAATATTTTCATATCTTTTCTATAATTGCTTCTTAAAGATAAAGAAGTTAATCTTATTGAGTAATTTAATATGAAAAAATACATTACATAATATAATAAAAAAAATTTATTAATAATTTATTATTAACTAAATTTTATCAAATTATAGAAGTTATCTAAGCTTTTAAAATTTTAAAAAAAAATTTGATATCTAAAATAATAGATTAGTTTTAATTATTTGGAAAACTAGTTTTAAATATTTGAAATATAACTATTATTTAAATTTAGAAAATTTAAGCATTATTTTTTAATCTATTTTTAACTATTTTTTATATACTTCATACATATTTTAGCATACCTATTGCTCAATCTATTTGAAATTCATATTATTTTATTTTATTTACCTTATTATAGAGTGTAAACAACACTTAGAAGAAAATATATTTTGACATTATTTAAAAAATATTTTAGAAGTATTTTTTAGTAATATAACTTTCTAATTTATTTTTAATTTTTAATACATTCACAAATATTAAATAATTGTAATTGTTTTATTCATGAAATATATAAATTATATTAATATTAAAATATATTTAAAATATCAAAAGCTTTAGATACAATTTTATTTTAGATTTTATTATTTTTAATAATATATTTTCTCAACTCTATGTTTATTTTTATTGAAGTATAATAAATATTAAATATTCATCTATAAGCTGGTGTTTTATTTATGAAATATATTAAATGCAATTATATTAAAATGTATTTAAAATATCTAAAAATTTAGATATTATCTTATTTTTCTTAAATCTAAAATGTTAATCATATTTTTCTTAAATCTAAAATGTTAATCACTATTTTATTTATACATGTTTTTTTTGACACATTGTTGTACAAGGGGGATGGCTCCATTATCTATATTGAAAGTTAAATATTACAATAGTCACCTAATCACAAAGAGAGAACAAAATTTAGAACCACAAATTATACACAAACAAAGACACAGATTTAATATGGTTCATCAACTTGGCTACATCCACCAAAAAGTGGGGTTTCAATCTTTATTACATTTGCAACTTGCATTCATAATGTTTTTCCCTCATATATGGGTAAAAGTACAAACATGTGTTACACTTTAGGACAACTAGATAGTTACGGCCGAAGGTGGTTTCGGCTGAAATAATTTTAGTCGAACGTGGTCAAGCCAAACACACATGGCACCCAAGTGGCACCACATGGCGTCAACGTGGCTAAATAGGTTCGACCGAAACGGATCCGACCAAACCAGTTCTGACAGAAACACCAAAAAATTATATAACCCAAAAAAAAAGTAAGCCTCTCATTTGCACTATAGCGGCTTCCGGGATTCTTGGAGCAGAGAGGAGCTAGGACAATCTTCAACCAAAAATGGTTAGTGTGTTTTTTCCAAAAGCTGGTGTTTTTAATGTAGTTTTTAGGTGTTTTTATTAGTTTTAATACATTCTAATTAATTTTTAATGTTTTTATTATAATTTAGTTAATTGTTATTGTAAATTTTCAATTGTATTTAGGAAAATAGATATTTTGTCTATATTAATTTGTTTTTTTTCTTCTCAAAAACATTACAAAACCAAAAAAACATAAAACATTACAAAACTACAAAAACCCAAAACAAAAAACTACAGAAATCCAAAATCAAAATCTACAAAAACTAAAAACATTAGAAAACCAAGAAAATCATAAAACATTACAAAATGTTAGAAAATGAAAATTGTATAAGGAGATGTGATTACACGATTAGGGTTCATTAGGGTTCATAATGAATCATAAAATTTATCTAGGTAACCCTAAATGAATCTAACCCTAATTGATACTAGGTATACCTATATATAGTTAAAATATCTCTAATTGATCCTATAAAAAGTATAATCGATTAATCATGCCATAATTAATCCCTAACCCTAATTTAAACCTAATCATTACCTCAACCCAAAATTTGTCATAAAATTTTATTCCTAACTCAAACTATTATTGATTCCTAAATATAACCTTCAATGGACCTATATAAACCTAAAATTACAATCTATATAAACCTAAAATTGCAACCTACATAAGCTCATATGACTTACAGCTATGATTTAATCCTTACCCTAGCCCAAAATTTAAACATTAAATCTTGACCTTGTCCTAGCTTTAATTAAACCTATATACAGGAAATTTATCTAACTTAACATGTCATATATATCCTTACATTCCCATGGAGTGCTTGAAAGGATTAAGTGATGATTTGTAGCCTGACACCCAAATACAACATGATGATGTTCTAGACTCAGGGGTAAACCTACTCATTAATAACAACAATAATTTCCCAAAAAGAGATCCCCTCTTATACCATAGTGAAATTGATACAACAACAAGTGAAACAAAGTAACTTTGTAAGAACAATTCAATACACTCTGCAACTTCTGAACACTTTCCCGCCCAGCTCATTTTCAAACTGAAGGGTCCCATGCCTGCCTCCCCGGGGGGAGATGCTGCCCTCCTGGCAGACCCACCTGTTGGTCCGGATGGACCCTAGAGCACGGTCACTGTGCCAGAGTCAACGGGGGAATCCCAAAAGGTGTCTTCTTCTGTTGATTCCCTGCTATCTCCTAAACCTAACTGGAAAGGGGCTCTTGTCGGTGATACCCAACATTCCTTACAGGCCCTTTTGGTGGATTTTGTTCAGATGGAAGAAGGAGCAGAACTATCGCTCCCGGACTCTGTGGTGAATCGCACGATGGCTGACTTTCAGATGGCTCTGGTGGGTCGATTCTTCAATTTCTGACCTACCATTGATATGGTCAGAAAATGGGTTGCTAATCAGTGGAAGATCAAAGGATCGACCCTGGTATCAGCCATGCCGGGTGGGCTCTTCCTATTTAAGTTTACCACTCTCAAGGACATGACCAGTGTGCTATCTGGCTCATGGGTTTATGGAAAACATTTCCTAGCCCTTGCAAAGTGGAAGCCCAGTTTCAACCCAGCAACGGACCTAAATAGATCGGCTCCTGTCTGGGTCCGCCTCCCGGGTCTCCCGCTCGAGTATTGGGATGAGCAGGTCTTCCGATGGATTGGGGATTCCTTTGGTTCATTCATCACGACGGATCAGGTGACAAGGTCTAAATCCAGGTTGGTGTTTGCTAGATTCTGCGTGAATGTCACCATGAATAAAACCCTGCCCAACTTTGTTATATTGAAATCCAAACTGGGTAGATGGACCCAAGCATTAGTCTATGAGAATGCTACCCTGTTTTGTCGTAAATGTGATTGCAGAGGTCACTCTTTTGATTCCTGCAAGGCCAAAAATTCAGAAGAGAAACAACAGAATAAGGACAAAGGAACTACAGGGGTCCCTCCTCCAGCGGTGTTGGAGGATTCGGTGGTGTCAAAACCACCCTCGGGGGCCGTGGTGACGGTTCCTAGTGTGCAGTATCCTGTGGCCTTTGATACAGCTTCTGAAGTGGTGTCACTAGAAGAAGGCGATATTGTCTCCCCCTAGGAGCCAGGTTTGGGATGCTCTGGGCCTCTCCCAAACCCAACCCTAACTGTTCTGGAGGCCCATCCTATGTCAGCCATGGTTTTGGAACCTACTCTAACATTGACGCCTCCCCTTGAGGAGAGACAATCCCTCTTGACCAAGAAGGAATAGCCCGATATTGTGGTAGCCCTTGGGCTGATTGACCCAATACAGATGACTAAACACACCCCAAAGGGGGTAATGAAAATTCCCCTCAGCTCAACATATGGTTCTGAGGATGAGGTGGGGGAATGGAAAACACAGAAAAAGAAAATCAAAAATAAAATGGCAGATGTGGGAGTGGATACTCCAAGAGGAAGACCCTCTGAAAGAGTAAGAAGATCGAAAGGATCCATAAGGGAGGTTGCAGCAGGAAGGCAACAAACCGTGGAATCTAGCTTCAAAAGTAAGAGATGAACTGCCTCTCTTGGAATGTGAGGGGTTTGAACAGCTCCCTTAAACAAACGGCTGTTAAACACTATATTTTTTATTTCAAGCTAGAGATTCTTCTTCTACAGGAAGTCAAAATTTCTGCAGTACCTTTGCTACTCTGGCGTGACTTCTTTGGCTTGGGGTTGATTTCCTTTATTCTGAAGCTGCGGGTGCGTCTGGTGGTATAGCCACTCTCTGGAACCCAAATAGAATAACTGGTCAGTTGGTTAACTCTTCCCCTAACTTCCTTGCTGTCACCTTTATAAATTCTAGAGTTGAATGGACCACCTTTAATATCTATGCTCCGAACACCAGGCACGCGCATGCCTCTCTGTGGAATGAGTTAAGCCACTGGCTTGCTTTGGTTGGCTCTACGAACTATCTGTTGGCTGGTATTTTAACACCCCTCTGTACCCCTCTGAAAAGTGTGGTGGCCTCATAGATTACTCAGATAGTATGGGGGAGTTGGTGGACTTTATTACTTCCACAGGCCTTCTTGATCTTACTCTGAAGGGTGACCCTTTCACCTGGTCCAACAATAGGAAAGGTTCTCACCTAATCCAGGTGAGGCTTGATAGGGTCCTTGCCACTTCCTCTTGGA
>MU227976.1:1366809-1390574 GCA_018584345.1 Thuja plicata | reverse complement strand
TCATTAGTTTACATCATCTTCAAATTCTAAACACAAATGCCACTTTTATGTTGTTAAAGTTTAAAAATTTGAATGTTGTCATCCTTTTCCTTTATAAAAGTGTGACACAGGTTTGTACTTTTACCCCCTAATTAAACCCTAATCATTACCCTTGCCCAAAATTTATCATAAATAACTCAAACTATTATTGAGTCATAATTGTAACCTTCAATGAACATTGTCCCTAATTCAACTATTGGTCTACTTATATATATATTGATGCTTCAACGGTTTCAAGATATATATGACATGTTATGTTAGATAAATTACTTGTATAGCATTATATCTAGTTATTTATTTTCTAGGTCCCCTTAAGACATCCCTTAAGAGATATATATATATATATATATATATATATATATATATATATAAGATTCTATATCCACCCTAAAGATAACCCTAGTGTAGTCATACTTATAGTAGATAATTTAAATTACCTCTAGATGTTTAAGTATTAGATGCATAATTTATATTATTAGTTAATTGCATGACATGTACAATGTTTGTTATTTACTTGTAGATGACACATATTTTATGTCATTTTATTTGTTTAAAATTGAAATGATTATACCTTGACATAATTCTTACCTTTTAGACCTACATTATCTTCTTCTTTTTCATTAGGATACATATATGTGGTGCAGGAGCACCTAGGGGTTAGACTTGTTACACCCTCAAGTTTTGGTTTGAAAGGCCTTCTTAAGCTCTTGTGTTTATTTGAGTTTGTTTTATGGGTGTTTTAGGAGTATTCTAGTTGTGTATTGTGATGTTGTGTTTTGGTTATGGTCAAAGTGTCAAAAGACCCTATTTGTGCTTTGTAAGCCAAAAATATGGCAAAATGTATGAAACGGCACCTAACGTGCACAAAATGATGGGGTTGTATTTAGGTGTAGGAATGACTTTATGGCCATTTTGAACCCATACATTGGGTCAATGCAATGTAAGAAGGAGAAATGCAAAAAGTTGTAAAAGTTGTCAAGCAACTTTTGCAACTTTGAAAAGTTGCTCGACAACATTTTGCGAAAAGTTGCAAATTGCCCTAAAATGGTTAGGGGTTAGGATGGACAGTTGAAACAGGTCAAGGTGACCTATTTAAGAAATTTTTGAACATTGTAATTGTAGACCTTATGGAAAGACATGTTGTCAATTAGTGCCAAAACACTTAGTCATTTATATGATTACAGTGTTGACCGATCCAGCAACTTGAAGTGTAACCTGAGCTAAGAAGTTGTAGTGTCGACCGAGAAGTTAGTTCAGAATAGTATCACCTGAGTCACCAGTGTTACCTGAGTTACCATCTCTAAGTGAGCAATGTGACCCGAGACCCAGTGTTAACCGAGTGCCAGAGTTGTGAATTCATTGTGTCGCCTGAGTGTCAGTATATCACCCGAGTAGATTACTGGACCCGAGTATCAGCATTGGGATGACTTAGTTCATATTGTTAATACTATTAAAAAAGATAGTAGACAACTTATCGAGGTAATTGATTTGGATAAGATATATATGTAAGATTCTTTGTTTATCCAAATACACAGAATGGAAGAAGTAATTAGAATAGATATATGAATGCAAATATGAAGTGGTAGATTGATTAGAAGGCTACATCAGTATAAAGGAACAACAGAGACTCATCTATTATATTTAGGTGATCATTATTATTTCAAAGGATCTTATTCATAAAATCATAGTTGCATAGAAGATCATTTATTGGTTCATCCTAACAGGTGTATCAGCAAAATCCTTTAACAGGGTGGACTTAACAGTCCTTATCAAATCTCCTAACAGAGTGCATACTTTATTGTATTGTATAAATCCTTTCACAAGGTGGACCTAACAGTCCTTATTTCTCCTAACAGGGCAGACCATCAGAAGTGGTCAATTGTATGCCTTAGCCGGCCAAATTTACTACTGCAGTACTAAATCTTATGGGTACCATCCTCACCCCAATTTTACTTTCTATTTGGAAGGTTTCTGGGTAACCAAATTTTATGTCAAGTGTTATGAATGGTTGTTACTTTTCTATTCCATGCATGCAATTAGATTAGCCAATCTAATAAAGGATAAGAGAGAATAAGTTTTATTGGTTCCCGATTCACCCCCTCCCCCTCTCAGTCACCTAGCCTACAATATATTTCCAATAATTGGTATCAGAGTTGAGGTTCTCTTATCATAAGTTTAACAACTTGAGCAAAGAACAGAGGAAATGGAAATATACATACTGGAGAAAGCTATTGAAAATGAAAAGATAGATCTACAAGTTGCCATGGATCAAATCAATAAACTCAAGGAGCATCTCTCTCATTCCCTGAAAAGAAGAAAAGATTTAGCAATGTAGATGAATGATAAAAGTTACATAGAAAAAAGAATTGAAGATTTATGCAAAGAAAGAAGTTCTGAAGAAGCTGATGTAGCCATTGAAGATCTACTCGCAAAGAATCTCAATTTACATGAAGAAGTTAGAAAGCAAAAGAGAGAACAAGAAATTCATTCAGTCAAAATATGTGAAGTCATGGAACAAAAGAACCAAGAAGAAAATGACAGAGATATGGCACAATGAGACAAAAGATTTATAAGTACGAGATTAGAGGAAAAAGAAAATGAAATCCATCATTTGTCACTTCAGCAAACAGATATGATAAATCAACTCAATAGTTCAAATTAAGAATTTATCAATCTGAGGACTGAAAATAAAAGACTGCAAAATGATCTCAATACTGAAAAGAAAACCAATGAGAGTATGATTAATTCACAAGCAAGCATGGATCAATTGACTGAGAAAACCTAATTTAGACATTATGGACAAACTGGATTAGGTTATACTGAACAAGGTGAATCCTCACATCAAGGAACTCAAAAGAACATAAAATCTACATGTAATGATTGTGCTAAGTTAGGGCATACAAAAAATAAATGTTGGAGCAATGGAAATTCAAATTTTAATGGAAAATGCTACAGGTTCAACAAACATGGACATAGAGAAAGTGAATGCACTGAGAAACCTAAGTTTGAAGGAAAATGTTTCAATTGTAACAAACAAGTTCATAAGTCTTCCAAGTGCAGAACTAAGAAATGCAACCCTGTTAAACAACTAGCTAAAGCAATTTTTGGTTGGGATTACAACACATGGAGTAGATGTTGTCATTGTGGTGAATATGGGAACATTGGTGAAAATTATGCAAAGACTCATCTCAGAAAAAGGAATCCTACTAAGATATGTTATGTGTGTAAACAACTCAATCATCTAAGCAAGAATTGCATGAATAGAGAAAAAGTGGTTAATGGTTTTGAAAAAGGAAAAGAAAAATTTTCTGAAATCAAAACCCAAATGAGTCAGCAGTGGGTAAGGAAGACTCCTAATAATTCAGACCAAAAAAATGAAGGATCAAATGAAACCCAAAATAGTGAATTGGGTGGATCCACCGTCTCCAAATAAAGATGCAACGAGATAAATGGAACTGTGCATACAAGCCATATGACTGAAGACCTTCTCTAAGAAATAACCATTCACTAGCACAATGCAGTTCATATTGAAAAGGACATCAGAAAATAAACATTGAAGCAAGTCATGCCTACTATGACTGATAAAGAGGTAAAAGATGCTATGACCAAGTATGAGAGTAATCACACTCCAAGGTTTAGGACTTTTCAAATTTTGAGCAAGAAAATAAAGGATATTGTGCAGTCCGCAACAAAGATATGGAAGTCAATTTTTGTTGACAAGGGAGATGATAAGACAGAGGAACAGAGTACAAACCCTCATGTACAGGTCAAAGATGAAGAGTTACCTAAGGTTCAGACCATTGAATAATCCAATGTTGAACATATAGCAGTAGAAGTGATGGCATCCCTTCCCCATTCACCTACTCAGAATATCTTATCTTCGATAAAGGAAAAGATCACAAAATCCACATCATGACTAGTAGGATCTGAGCATCAGGCTCTACCTACTACTGGGCCAAGCCAGACTGAGTCAGAGAAGGACACTATGAATGTTTCTACAGTTAGCATTGATTCTGCAGTTGGTTCATTAAAAGTTAATGTCTTACTCCAACTGAACACTGAGGATAAGGATGAGCATGAAAAAGATAAGGATGATGTTGGAAAATTTAAGGAAATCATTCCTTCACCTAATCCCAAGGTCAAGAGTAAAGAAAGGAAACAATAACTGATGAAGGTGACCTTGAGGAAGATATTTTGATTCCAAATTGGGATCTTTCCAACCTGACAGCTGAGCAGATGGACATCCTTGGGGAGCTATGGAAGAAAAGAGAAAAACAATAGAAGCTCCGAGCAGAAAAGAAGAGGAATAGAGTTCTACAGGACATCAAAGGTATTTTCTTGGACTCACTAGAGATTGAAGTCAATGAGGAAGACTCTATAATGGAACAACTTGTTGACATAGTCCACAAGTTTAATCATGATCTTAGTGGACAGGAGAATTTACTGCAAAAGGTAGAAAGGAAATTTGAGAATAAGGTTCTAGAGAATGTTGCAGGTAAGATTGCAATAGATCAAGTAAAGCTAACAACTATCATTAGCTCTCTAGAAACCACTGTGAATAATGTTGTGGCATTATTTGTAAAGTTGAGTGACACTTCCAACTTCACTATGGAAAAAAAGGAGAAGCTGACAAAGATTGACACTGATTTGAAAGCAAGTGCAAACCAGTTGGCACTTAACCCTAGTTCAAGTTCAGCACATTTTTTAAAGATCAAGTATCTGACTGATCTGCAGGCAGGGCTACTAAGGGAAGAAGCAAGAACAAGGGAATCCCTAATAGCTATACAGAGCCAACTCCTTCCTCATATGGATGTCATGCAAAATCATATTGCTCATGCAAAGACACTCATACATGATAACAAATTTTCAGTTGCAGAGCTTATGATAGAGTTGTCTATAGAAATTCAGATTGAGTTGCACATCTTGAAGGTGTTGCAAGACAATTAGGACAAGACTTTGTCTCAAATTTTGAAGGTACATTGTGATTTCCTTTCCTATTTTGGTATTACCTTGTAGATATACTTTTGGCATTTGTTTCAAAAATAAGGGGGAAAGTTATTGTATACAACGGGAAAGATAGAATCTATATATATATGAGGAAATACATCTAAAAAGAAGAAGAAGATATATATATATATATATATAGAAGAGTTACAAAAATAGTTTTGGAAAATTAAAAAAAATAGAGTCAGTTGTAACTGAGTTGTAGAGAAGCAATCAAAACCGAGCAAGTACCCAAGCACATGGTAAGGGGGAGTTTTGACTCAGCAGTTTGATCATAATTTTTGGTATGATAAGTGTTTTTGTCACTAATGCAAAAGGGGGAGATTGTAGACCTTATGGAAAGACATGTTGTCAATTAGTGCCAAAACACTTAGTCATTTATATGATTACAGTGTTGACCAAGCCAGCAGCTTGAAGTGTAACCTGAGCTAAGAAGTTGCAGTAAGTGTCTGTTGAAGTACAATATTGGGAAAACAAGATACTAAGAGGGGGAGGTGAATCAGATCTTAAAACTTAATCACTTAAAACAAATTGATCCACATTCATACATATATGAATTTAACCTAACATCTAATAGCATCCACAACATGAAATATATAACCCATAACATAGAATTTTGGTAACCCAGAAACCCAAATAGGTAAAACTAGGGTGGGGATGACACCCACAAAATCTTGACTACTGCAGCAATAAAGTGTGCTTGTTAGGGCTACAAGAGTTTGATTAAAAAATGCAATCTACCTGGTTAAAGGTTTGTTCAGTTAAGAACTAAAGATCATTACAATCTACCTTGTGAAAGGATTTCAACTTACAATAAAGTAAGCACTCGGCTAAGAGATTTAAAGTAGGTCTGTTAGAACCACTATGTTAAGAGATTTCACCTAATACACCTGTTAGAATGTTTCAAGTAGTGATCCTTTGTTATGCACTCGGATGTTGATGACGGATCTTCTCTTTCCAATACCTTCTATGATCTCACAATCTGATATGTCTTTTCTCTACTATTCACTTCTCTATCACTTTGCTTGATCTAGGCTTCTTCTCAAAATAACTCACTATTCATCTCTCATTAACACACAAACCCTTTATCTCTGTATATCTCATTAATAATAAGGTTAGAATCAATCTTATATGTCTTTATGGATCAGTTAGCGAGATCTAGATCAACGATCAAGAACTAATATTTATGCCTCCAAGGCATTCTAATTTTCTGATTGGCTCCATGCCATGCATAGGATAAAATAATTAAATGCATAAATAACTCCGTAGATAAATATTAAATGCTTACATATGTCGGCCCAAAGCTCATACAAGTCAGCCTGAATATTTTACCTTAAATTTTGAATCAATCCTAACATGTATGCAAAAACTATTCTGGTCGGCACTTAACATCTATGTCACTCGACACTTAAGTATTCTACTTGGCTCGGCATGATGTAACTCGAAAACCTGTATTCTTGCTCGGCAATGTTTCTTGGCCTTAAATAGTTTTATCTCAGCTACAGTGATAACCAACTAAAAATTCCTAAGTAAATGACTAAGTGTTGGTCACTAATCATCAACAAAACTTAGGGATTAACAATCTCCCCCTTTGATATTAGTGGCAAAAACACACTTATCATTTCGATTCGTTCCATCCAAAATCTTGCCTAAATACAAAATGTACTCCCCCTAGGAATTTACTCCATACTACATACAAAAATTTACATAGTATACATGCCTTCAAAAAAAATATTTACACTTATACCTGTATTGTTCCTCTTACGATGTATCCTTGTCATATTCATATTCCCCTTGTTTTTGTCACTAATTGCAGGTGGGGTTAATTTGTACTTATCCAAAAACTATTTATGAAGTTGTGAGGTGGAAGCAAATGCAGTGTCCCAAGTGTCCTTAACAAACATCATAACCTCTAATTTGACTTCTAGCGCGGCAGCTAGACTCACTAAACTTTATACAGTAGAGAGATCTGCATTTCTCTTAACCAATTCTTTTGCAGCTGAAATTTCTTTCTGAATTATCTCCAGATGAGGTATCAATTTGGTCTGAATAGTAATCAATTTGGCCCTTATCCGACCATCTTTAGCCATGAGCTCGACTATTCTCCTTTGTGCATTAGTTAATCTGTTAAAATGTAAGGAGCTAGTGCTAGCATCCATACTCAGTGAACTCCCAGTTGACTTCAAGTCTAATTGCAATTTCTCTATAGCCTGTAGATTATCCTTTGTGAAGAATTCGACATCACATAACTTCTTATACAAAGAATAAACATTAGTTGCAACTTCCTCCAAAATTTCTACAAGAGAAGAAAGTTCAACCTTCTTTGTCACAATCTCTCCTAATATTTTTTCCAGTACTTTGTTCTCAAATTTCCTCTCGGACCATTACAATAACTTCTCATTAGATTCAACGTTGTCATCATTTTCCTTTTGCACAATATGAACTAACTGTTCAAGAATAGGAGCTTGAGGATTTTCATCTTCCATGTCAAAAGATTTTACAAATATATCCTTGATGTCATGTAACACCTACTTTTGCTTCTTCTCTCATTTCATTTCTTCCTTCCTTTTCTTCCTCTTGAGTAATTCTTGAAGAATCTCAATCTGTTCATAAGATAAAACATTGGGATCCCATGGTGGAATCACAATCACTTCATCTAATGTGACATCAAGAGTGGGAGACTTCTTCTTCATAACTTTCCTCCTCTTAAATTCAGGTGAGCTACTGCTCGACTTCGTTTCCTCAATACCTTTTCCTGTTTTAGTAGTAGTCACCATTGCATCTTTCAATTCAGACAAAATTTCCTATTGATCAGGCATACCTCCTGTTTTAGGTCCAGTGGGAGTGGATGATGCAGAGTGTGGTAAATAAACCAACACTTGCACTGCCTCTTGTTCCTTAGGCTCATTGTTAGTATCCCTCATCTCCTCACCACTATCTAAAATTGTTTTCACAACCTCTAAAATATGTGAATTTTGTATATTTACCTCTTGTTCATCTGTCTTCTCCTTCTTTGCTTCCTTTTGTTCAACTTTATCTTTAGGTTTCTCTATACTCTTCTCTCCTTCAGCCTCAGTAGCCTTAATAGGTGATTCTCTACTTGTAACTCTTGGCTCATCCTGACCCTCGGTATCCAAATTACTAGAGTCATCAATTGTGATGTCAATTGGACTATCTACTGTCAGATCAACAGTGTTTACTGTATCTGTTTGTTCTTTTGGTTCTTCTCCTATCTTGTCAGGCTCAGTAGCAATTTGTTCTTTTGTTTTCTGTGGTGCAAGGGTGGTTTCCACTTCTTTATCCTTCTACTCAGATGTTCCTTCATCAATTTTCTCCTTTTGTGGAGCTATCAATCCAAATATTTCCTTCCATATCCTTGTACTCTGCTGAACTACACTTTCAATACCATTTTTCAAAACAACATATCCTCTGAGTTTAGGTTGAAATTTATGCTCGTATATCTCAATAAATTTAGCTCTATGTTTCTTAGTCAGCTTGGGGATAACCTTAGCTAATGTACCTTCTCTAATCTATCTCTCTGTAGTAAGTGCAAATTCCCATTTTCTAGATAGAAACTCATATAGTTCAGTTGGAACATTGTTTCCTATCTGTATAGGAGTTAACTTGAAATTTCTCATCATATCTAGTAGAGCTTCCTAAATTTTATGCTTATCCTCTACATTTGATTTCTTATACTTGATAAACTTAAAGCCAGATAACCCTGTAGAATTCCTCAAATTCTCACATACCTCATTAATATCAGTGGGTCTTTTGAATGGTTCTTTTGGTATGTTGTTGGGTTCATCAATTTTAGTCTTTTCTTCATCACTTTCTGGATCCAAATGCAGTTTCCTTCTTGGTCTCTTTACTTGTAGGCTCGGCACAGCCTTTGTTGCAAGTTTAGTCTTTGATCCGAAACTACTCTCTCCAACCTTCTTTGCATATACTTTTGTTTGCACTACTGGAGATGTAGCAATAGATTCCCTTGTCCTTGGATGATTGGCAATGGGAGGGGTAACTTTAGGTTTTGCTTGGCTAAGATTAGTTACCTTGGCTACTATTGGTTTCTTTCCTTTTGCCTTAATAGGAATCTCTTCCTCAAATTCACTTACTCTTTCTTCTTCTTCTTTAGATATATCTTCTCCTTTTCCAATAGATATGCCTAGAGGTGCATCCTCTGGCTCCTCATCACTCGGCAATCCAACCATTTTCTTTAGATTCTTCACAATATTTTTTCTCTTTCTCTCCATGGTTCCTACCTTAAGATTCATAGATTTATTTGCCTTAGCTTCATCATAATTTCCAAATCTCTTTTCTTTTGTATCAATCTCCTCTGCTAGGAGTGTTGTGATAGTTGTTGATGTTTCATCAATGTTAACTTCATAGGGAAATGGCTCTAGCCATGATACCCTAGGTGTCACAGCCTGAATGTATGTGTAATCTGTGTCAACTAGAAAAAATATCTCCTCATAGTGCTTTTCCACAAGTGAACTAGGAATTCTAGATCTCAAACTCATTCTCTTTTTGAATTCCACAAAGTAGTTTCCCATAATACTATTGAAATTATTTCCTAATTGTTGAATACATTCACTAATCTATGTAGTAATAGGTCTATCCTTCTTCCAAACAATATTTCCCAGAGTAGGAAATGACTTCTGTACATAGAAGAATATGCAAACTAGTAAAGAACCAAACTTACATGATGAGCTCTTAGATTTTATGATTGATAATAGGTTCTCAGCTAGTTGTGTCAACTGCAACTTGGCAAGGTCGTAGGTGTGATTCTTCTTAACTATCTTCCATGCTTGGTCCACAGTTGTGTAGGGAACATTATCCAGTTGGCTCGACTGATAGAACTTATGTGCAATCACTCTCACTCCAAATTAAAGTTCTAAATCTTCAATTGTAGAGATAGTCATACCTCTGTTATTCCAGACAGCTCTTGTGTTAGCTTCTATTTCTTCTTTACTTTGATCTCTCATCGTTCATTTTCCACTGACAATAGGATATCTAGTTACTCGACGAATAATGTCTTTAGTGATCCTAACTAGTCCATCGTCCAGTCACATATGCATATTATGAACTTGGCTTAGAACAACCTTAATCCATTCATCTTTGAAGTCTGGCAGAAAATCTAGGGCACAAGTTAACCCTTTGTCGGCTAAATGCTTGAATTTTTCCTTCAAAAATTCATTTTCGTACAACTTGTTGTAGGATTCCCTCAATTCATTATCACCTACTTCACCAATCTTAACCATGTAACAAGATCTAACATCATGGATCATAAGTACCTTTGTTAGAATAGATGAGAGGGCTCCATTCAGATCACCTAAAATTGCACTTTTAGGAATGGCTCAAAATTTAGGAGGTGCACATGCATCACTTCTCACCAGCTTAACTTGCTTTAGCTCCTCCTCCATACCTTTGACTGGTGTGGAAGAACTTGCAGCCATAATATCTAAAATTAGGGTTCAAAAATGAAGAACAGGGTACCTCGGCAAGTAGCACTTCATATTGTTCACCTTAGGGTTGCCGACGACATGCTGGCAAGATCTTCGATACAAACTTCACTAAGATCAATTGTGCAACTTCTTCAATCGCTCTGTGAATACTAAAAATTGCAAGGTAAAATGAAGAATAAATGGTTCATCCTTATACAGACTCGAAAGGTCAAGGTAGGTAAGCAATAAATGCTCTTCCCATTGGGTTAGTGCAAACCAGCTGTCATTGGCCGACTAACATAGCTTGCATACCACTCATCCTACCATACTTGACCATCACAAAACTTACTCGGCCAACCAACTCGGCACCTATAGTGCAGTTAAATATTCTTGGCATTTGTCACAAACATGTCCTGGTGCATCTCAACATATGCAAATATGGACTTTGGTACATTTACATATTAGGAGCTGATGTAAGATTTGAAATTTAAACACAGTTCCTTACATACCTCTATTTCTTAGTTATAGATGGTGTGATCACCTAATCCATTGGATTAGGTGACCTCGGCTTTAGTAGTTTTACTATTGCTCGGCTCTGTTTTCCTTACCCATGTCTGTTTCATCTGTGCTCTTATTTCCTCAACAGTTGGAGTAGGTACTCTTGTCCTTCACTCTCTCTTAGCGTGACCAATCTTTAAATAGCTAAAGCAAACTAGGATTCCATTCATCCAACTCTTAGATTATCCTCTGAAATGTGTCTTTAAGCAATCTTTAGGTGCATGTCCATATTCTTCACAGTAATGAAAACTCTTCCTTGTGTTATAATCCCAATTGTAAGTGTTGCCTTTCTTAGGTGCTTTATTTTTTGTCTTAGATGTCCATTGCTATTTAGCATTGGATCTACAATCTTGTGCTTTATGACCATATTTCTGACACTTGTAACAATAACCCTTGAATCTTGGTTTGGGAGGTGCATCATTTGCTTCAACCCAATGTTCATGCGCTTTATGTCCAAACTTCTTGCAATTAAAACAGTAACCATTGAACTTAGGTTTAGGATTGGACTTACCCTTCTTGCTTCGGCAAATGTTTGTTGTACAACCTAGTTTTCCACAATGGTGGAAAACATGTTTTTTTTTCTTTGTCTTTGCATTCCTCCTTTCACCATTCTTAGATGATTCTCCTTTCTCAGTAGATGACTTTGGTTCAGTGTGACCTAATCCAGAAGAATATTTTGGTCTCCTTGATGCTTCCATCAGATTCTCAAAATGAGTCAAGGATTCATTAGGTTTGTTCAACCTTTCACTCAGTTCCTTCTCAGATCTCAATTCATTTTTTAATTGATTGGTCTCAAATCTTAGATTCACAATTTCTATATCTTTCCTATTGATCTCCTGATTTGCAAGTAGCATTTGATTTGCCATGTCAACCTGATTGATTGTCATCATTTGCACACCATGTGTCCTTTCATCAAGTCTGACAGTTATCACTCTTTTATCTTCTTCTTCCATAGCTTTGTCATCTTCAGCTTTCTTCTTTTGTTCCACTAATTCACATAGTCTTATTGTCTGCATTTCTTGTTCTCTTTTCAATTTCCTAACTTCTTCACACAATACATTGTTCTTTTCCAGTAGATCTGTAATTGTTGCATCACTATCAGTAGAATCTCCATTCTAAAATAGATTTGCAGTGTCATATTCCTGATAATGAGTATCATTCATTTGTTTGGCCAAATCTCTCCTAGCTATCAATGATTTCTTCAATTCCTGTCCTACTATCTCAAGCCGATGTAATGCTAGCTGAATCTCAATATTTTGATTCTCAATGAATTACTATCAACTTGTAAACCTTCATCTCAAGATCTGTACTCGCAAGCTGATTAAAAGATTTTATAGGAGAACTGTGCTCTGATACCAATTGTTGGAAGTACAATATTGGGAAAGCAAGATACTAAGAGGGGGGATGAGTCAGATCTTAAAACTTAATCACTTAAAACAAATTGATCCACATTCATACATATATGAATTTAACCTAACATCAGATAGCATCCACAATATGAAATATATAACCCATAACATAGAATTTTGGTAACCTAGAAACCCAAATAGGTAAAACTGGGGTGGGGATGACACCCACAAAATCTTGACTACTACAGAAATAAAGTGTGCTTGTTAGGGCTACAAGAGTTTGACTACAAAATGCAATCTACCTGGTTAAAGGTCTGTTCGGTTAAGAACTAAAGATCATTACAATCTACCTTGTGAAAGGATTTCAAATTACAATAAAGTAAGCACTTGGCTAAGAGATTTAAAGTACGTCTATTAGAACCACTCTGTTAAGAGATTTCACCTGATACACTTGTTAGAATGTTTCAAGTAGTGATCCTTCGTTATGCACTCAGATGCTGATGATGGATCTTCTCTTTCCAATATCTTCTGTCATCTCACAATCTGATATGTCTTTTCTCTGCTATTCACTGTTCTATCACTCTGCTTGATCTAGGCTTCTCAAAATAAATCATTGTTCATTTCTCATGAACACACAACCCCTTTCTCTTTGTATATCTCATTAATAATAGGGTTAGAAGCAATCTTATATGTCTTTACAGATCAGTTAGCGAGATCTAGATCAACGATCAAGATCTAATATTTATGCCTCCAAGGCATTCTAATTTTCTGATTGGCTCCATGCCATGCATAGGATAAAACAATTAAATACGTAAATAACTCCATAGATAAATATTAAATGCTTACATATGTCATCCCAAAGCTCATACAAGTTGGCCTGAACATTTTACCTAAAAGTTTGAATCAATCCTGACATGTATGCAAAAAAATTTCTGCTCGACACTTAACATCTTTGTTGCTCTGCACTTAAGTATTCTACTCAGCTCGGCATGATGTAACTCAGCACCTATATTCCTGATCAGCAATGTTTCTTGTCCTTGAATATTTTTAGCTCAGCCACAGTGATAACCAACTAAAACTGCCTAAGTAAATGACTAAGTGTTGGTCACTAATCATCAAAAAAACATAGAGATTAACAGTGTCGACCAAGAAGATAGTTCAGAACAATATCACCTGAGTCACCAGTGTTACCCGAGTTACCATCTCCGAGTGATCAATGTGACCCGAGCACCCAGGATTAACTGAGTGCCAGAGTTGCCAATTCACTATGTCACCCAAGTGTCAGTATATCACCCGCGTAGATTACTGGACCTGAGTATCAGAATTGGGTCGACTTAATTCATATTGTTAATACTATTAAATAAGATAGTAGACAACTTACGGAGGTAATTGATTTGGATAAGATATATATATGTAAGATACTTTGTTTATCCAAATACACAGAATGTAAGAAGTAATTAGAATGGATATATGAATGCAAATATGAAGTGGCAGATTGATTAGAAGGCTATAGTGGTATAAAGGAACAACAGAGACTCATCTATCACATTCAAGTGATCAGTATTATTTCAAAGGATCTTATTCAGCAAATCAGAGTTGCATAGAAAATCATTTACTGGTTCATCCTAACAGATGTATCAACAAAATCCTTTAACAGGGTGGACTTAACATTCCTTATCAAATCTCCTAACAGAGTGCATACTTTATTGTATTGTATAAATCCTTTCACAAGGTGGACTTAAAAGTCCTTATTGCTCCTAACAGGGTAGGCCATCAGAAGTGGTTAATTGTAAGCCTTAACCAGCCAAATTTATTAATGCAGTACTAAATCTTGTGGGTACCATCCCCACCCCAATTTTACTTTCTATTTGGAAGGTTTCATTGCGCCTATTCTGATCTCAAGTCTAAATATCAGAAAGCCAAGGTCTGGAAAAGACACTAAATTCAATGTCACAAAAAACTACAATTCCTACATGAGACTACACAAAACTGATCATATTGGACCAATGGGCAAATTAGCGACTTATTTTAGTCAAAGTTGCTGTCACCAATCTACATGGATAGCATATCTGTCTTTTTCACAAATACACATACGAAAATGATATTTTCGTATCTTTTATATAATTGCTTCTTAAAGATAAAGAAGTTAATCTTATTGAGTAATTTAATATGAAATAATATATTACATAATATAATTATTTTATTTTATTAATAATATATTATTAACAAAAAATTTATCAAATTATAGAAGTTATCTACGCTTTTAAAATTTTAAAAATACTTTTGATATCTAAAATTATAGATCAGTTTTAAATATTTGGAAAACTAGTTTTAAATATTTGAAATATACCTTATATTTAAATTTAGGAATTTTAAGTATTATTTTTTAATCTATTTTAAACTAATCTTTATATACTTCATACATATTTAAGCATACCTATTGTTTAATCTATTTGAAATTCGTACTATTTTATTTTATTTTATTTAACTTATTATATAGAGTGTACACAACACTTGAAATAAAATATATTTAGACATTATTTAAGAAATATTTTAGTAACTATTTTTAGTAATATAACTTTCTAATTTATTTTTTATTTTTAATGATATACACAAAATATTAAATAATTGTAATTGTTTTATTCATGAAATATATAAAATATAATAATATTAAAATATATTTAAAATATCAAAAGCTTTAGATACAATCTTATTTTAGATTTTATTATTTTTAATAATATATTTTTCTAATTCTATCTTTATTTTTAATAAAGTATAATAAATATTAAATATTCATATATAAGTTGGTAGTTTATTTATAAAGTATATTAAATATAGTTATATCAAAATTTATTTAAAATGTCTAAAAATCTAGATATTATCTTATTTTTCTTAAATCTAAAATGTTAATCACTATATTATTTATACATGTTTTTTTGGCACATCATTGTACAAGGGGGATAGCTCCATTATCTATATTGAAAGTTAAATATTACAATAGTCACCTAATCACAAAGAGAGAACACCAAGATTTGAATTATTTCTATGACTTCTTGGAGTTCTTCAATTTGGATAGAGGAAAACTTATTTTCATGGAAATTAATGTAAAGTAGGCATAAGTTTTCATTATGTTTCTATGCAGACCCTATTAAACAAGTAGAGAAAATTGAGAATTGCAAATTATACACAAACAAAGACACAGATTTAACATGGTTCATCAACTTGGCTACATCCACCAAAAAGTGGGGTTTCAATCTTTATTACATTTGCAACTTACATTCATAACATTTTCCCCTCATAAATGGGTAAAAGTACAAACCTGTGTCACACTTTAGGATAACTAGACAATTCTAGCTGAAGGTAGTTTTGGCTGAAACAGTTCCGGTCAGAAGTGGTCAGGCCGAACACACGTGGTGTCACACGGCGTCAACGTGGCTAAACAATTTCAGCTGAAACGGGTCTGACCAAACTAGTTCCGACAGAAACACCAAAAAATTATATAACCCAAAAAAAAAAGTTAAGCCACTCATTTGCACTGTAGCAGCTTCCAGAAGTCTTGGAACAAAGAGGAGCTAGGACAATCTTTGGCCAAAAATGGTTAGTGGTTTTTTTTTTCAAAATTTGGTGTTTTTAATGTAGGTTTTAGCTATTTTATTAGTTTTAATGCATTTTAATTAAATTTTAATATTTTTGTCATAATTTAGTTAATTTTTATTGTAAATTCTCAATTGTATTTAGGAAAATAGATATTTTTTCTATATTAGTTTGTTTTTTTCCTTCTCAAAAACATTAGAAAACTAGAAAAAAACATAAAACATTACGAAACGACATAACACTACAACATTTGGGGTCAAATTTCGACGCTAATTTGCGACGGCACTACCATTTGTGTGTGATTTTTGTTTTTTTTCCAAGTGCCCCCAATGTTGTCATAATAGCGACGGTACTATCAGAATTGCGACACCCACGTGATTATAAACAAAAAAAGAAAAAGAAAAAGAAATGCCCATTTCTAATTTAGCGTGATTGCATATCGACGTGCTTGAAGAGGGCCTAACTATGGAAGATTGGAATCTTGGTATATGGTAGCCACGACTTGATCAAGTAGGCATTCGAGCTTTGTATTCTCATTAACTCAACTTCATTTTGATGGCATTTGTTGATTTAATGGCACAATATGAATGTTAGTACTGATTTTGTTGGCATTGTTAATATTGGAAATGTCTTGATAGATCGCGGGTTGCAAGCTAGGGCATCATACATTGTTTATGAGCTCACTGTTTAATACTGGCATTGTTTACATCTTTGCATCTCAAATGCTTGATGACCCGCGACCTTTGAGAGCTAGGGCATCATTTCTATTACCTTCAAGGCATTGTGTGAAGCATTTGATCTATCTTTATTTGTTTTGTTGTTGATATTCACTATATGGTACTCCCCGTTTATGATCATTTGATGAGGAAATGTCTTGATGGCTCCCGGGCTGCAAGTTAGGACATCATGCATTGTTTATGATCTCACTATTTAATACTGGCATTGTTTGCATCTTTGCATTTGGAATGCTTGATGACCCGCGAGCTTTGAGAGCTAGGGCATCATTTCTATTACCTTCAAGGCATTGTGTGAAGTGTTTGATCTCTCTTTATTTTTTTTGTTGTTGATATTCACTATGTGGTACTCCTTGTTGATGATCATTTCATGAGGAAATGTCTTGATGGCTCGTGGGCAGCAAGCTAGGGCGTCATGCATTATTTATTAGCTCAAGTGTTGTTTAATACTGGCATTGTTTACATCTTTGCATATGGAATGCTTGATGACCCATGAGCTTTGAGAGTTAGGGCATCATTGCTATTACCTTCAAGGTATTGTGTGAAGTGTTTGATCTCTCTTTATTTGTTTTTTTGTTGATATTCACTATGTGGTACTCCTCGTTTATGATCATTTCATGAGGAAATGTCTTGATGGCTCGCGGGCTGCAAACTAGGGCATCATGCATTGTTTATGAGCTCACTATTTAATACTGGAATTCATTTACATATTTGCATTTGGAATGCTTGATGACCCACGAGCTTTGAGAGCTAGGGCATCGTTGCTATTACCTTCAAGGCATTCTGTGAAGTGTTTGATATCTCTTTATTTGTTTTGTTGTTGATATTCACTATGTGGTACTCCCTATTTATGATAATTTCATGAGAAAAAACATGGTATCTTCTTTCCTTTCTACAACATTCTTCTGAGTGCACATGTCCTGTAGCATGATTTTTCTTTCAGAAGTGTATGGCTTGACTATGCACATGCATAATTGTAGATGAGGATCAGTAATAGGATGTCATTCATTGCTTAGTTCTTGATCTAATCCCCACCTCTCTTTTCTTTACAGGTTCTGGATCACACAGGAGAACACTGGATTCATACCCGGGTCAAAAATTCATCACTTCAGGCAATGTCTAGTACCCTTATTATTTATTTTCATCCTCTTATGTATGCATGTACTCTTGCATATTCTTCTAAAATTTGGCTATGCTCATAGTAGCCCAGATAATTTTATCTTTTAGTTCCTTTCCTTGTATAGTATATACAAGTTATTTGGCATATATATAGTATATATTGTTGGAAATACAATAATGGGAAAGCAAGATACTGAGAGGGGGGGTGAATTAGATCTTAAACTTTAATCACTTTAAAACAAACTGATCCACATTCATACAAATATGAAATTGATCTAACATCTAGTAGCATCCATAACAGTAAATAGATAACACAATACACAGAATTTGGTAACCCAGAAAACCAAATAGGTAAAATTGGGGTGGGGATGACACCCAAAAATTCTTCACTACTTTAGAAATAAAGTGTGCCTGTTAGGGCTACCAAAGTTTGATCACTTCTAGTGATCTACCTAGTTAAAGGTCTGCCCGGTTAAGAGCTACAAATTATTACAATCTACCTTGCAAAAGGATGTCAACTTACAGTAAAGTAAGCACTCGGCTAAGAGATTTAGAAAGGTCTGTTAGAACTACTCTGTTAAGAGATTTCACCTGATACACTTGTTAGAATGTCTCAAATGCTGATCCTTTGATGTGCACTCTGATGTTGATAATGGATCTCCTCTTTACAATGTCTTCTTTGATCTTGTAATCTGATATGTCTTACTCTGCTGCTCACAACTCTTCCACTCTGCTAGATCTATGATTCTTGTAAAAACAACCCTTCACACATCTTTTATGTATGTATGTACCTTCTCTCTGTGCTCTATATCACTCTTACAAAATTAGGGTAAGAAGCAATCTTATTATACTCTTCAAATCTGGCGAATAGATCTAGATCAACGATAAAAAAAATAGAAGACTTATGCCTCCTAGGCATTCCAATTTTTTGATTGGCTACATGCCACGTATTAGGATCAAATAATTAAATGCATATTTATCCTATTGAAAGTATTAAATGCTCAACTACGTCAGCCCAAAAGAGTTGACCTAGGAATAACTAACATTCCTAACATTCACATCAAAACTATCTTGCTCGACACTAATGACTCATGTTGCTCGGCACGGACTTGCCGAGTAGCTCGGCATCTATGATATGCTCTTCTTGGCAATGACTTTTCGAGTAGCTCGGCCTATACTGTTTAGCTCAGCCGTAGTGGTGACCGACCAAAACTGCCTAGATAAATGACTAAGTGTGGACACTAAATAATCAAAAAAAACTTATAGATTAACAATCTCCCCCTTTGATACTTAGTGGCAAAAACACTTATCCTTTCATTTACATCCACAAAACTTCTTAAGTACATACAATACTCCCCCTTTGACTATACTTCATACTTAATAGATTATCTACATAATATACATGCCTTCAGCAAAAAAAGTATTATACTTTCAGCTCATCTGTTCCTTCCTTTCCTAATTTCCCCTTGTTTTTGTCACTGATAGCTGGAGTGTTAAGTTGTACTTATCCAAAAACTATTTATGAAGTTGTAGAATCAATATAAATGAAGTATCCCAACTATCTATAACAATCTTCATAACTTCTAGCTCGGCAGCTAGACTTACCAAACTTTCTACAATAGAGAGATGAGAGCCTCTCTTTACCAATTCTCTTGTAGCTATAAGTTATTTTTGAATAACCTCCAGATGAGGTATCAAATTATCCTGAATCACAATCAATTTGGCCCTAATTCGGCCATCTTCAGCCATAATCTTGGCTAACCTCCTTTGTGCATGAGTTAACTTATTGAAATGAATGGAGCTAGAGCTAGCATCCATGCTCAGTGAGCTTGCAGTTGACTTCATATCTAGTTGTAATTTCTCAATTAACTGCTGATTTTCTTTAGTAAAGAGTGATTCATCACATATTATCTTGTACAAAGAAAATACATTGTTTGCAACTTCTTCTAGAATTTCAATGACAAAAGAAAGTTCAACCTGTTTTGTAGCTATCTCTCCAGATATCTTTCCAGTACTTTGTTTATGAACTTTCTCTCAGACCATTGCAATAGTTTGTCATTTGCCTCAATATTATCATCAGACACCTTTTGTACAATGTGAACTAGTTATTCTAGTATAGGTGCCTGGTCATTTACATCATCCATATCAAAATATTTTACAAAAATATCTTTGATATCTTGTTGAACTTGCTTTTGCTTCTTTTCTCGCTTCATTTCTTCCTGTCTCTTCTTTCTCTTCAAGAGTTCTTGAAGGGTCTGAATCTAATCATATGACAAACTCTTAGGATCCCATTTAGGAATCACAATGACTTCATCTAATGTGACATTTAGACCTGGTGACTTCTTTTTATTTAGCTTCCTCCTTTTGGGCTCAGGTGAGCTGTCATTCAACTCAGTTGCAATGATATCCTTTCCTTTGTCAATAAGCAATTTAGTTGTTGCCTTCATCTTAATCAAGATTTCCTGTTGTTCAGGTACATTCCCCATTTTGGGTCTAGTGGGGGTAGATGAAGCAGAGTGTGGTAGGTTTACCAACACTTGTATAGCCTCTAGTTCTTTAGCTTATCTCCAATTTCTTCCATTTTGTCTCTGCTATCTAACAATGTCTGAGAAACCTCTAAAATAGGTGGATTTTCATTATTTACCTCTCGATCTTCTTGCTTCTCTTTCTCATCTCTTTTCTCTTCATTTTTCTCTTCATCTGCCTCAGTAGCCTTGATAGGCAACTCGATAATTATGTCTGTCAGCTCATCCTAATCCTCGATATCCACATTGTTATTATCATCCAGTGCAGTGTCAATGGGACTATCCATTGGTGAGTCTACAGTTTTCTCTTCACCTATTTATTTTGATGGTCCAGACCCTATTTTTGCTTGTTTAGTGGTGGTCTGCTCATAGGTTCCTTCATCTCTTTTCTTCTCTTTTGGAACCAAAAACCGAAAAATATCTTTCCAAATCTGAGTACTCTATTATACTACTCCTTCAATATCATTTTTCAAAATAGCATAAGTTCTATATAGAATTTGGTAACCCAGAAACCCAAATAGGTAAAACTGGGGTGGGGATGACACCCACAAATTCTTCACTACTACAAAAATAAAGTGTTTCTGTTAGGGCTACAAAATTTTGATCACTTCTAGTGATCTACCTGGTTAAAGGTCTACCCGGTTAAGAGCTACAGATTATTACAATCTACCTTGGAAAAGGATTTCAACTTACAGTAAAGTAAGCACTCAGCTAAGAGATTTAGAAAGGTCTGTTAGAACCACTATGTTAAGAGATTTCACTTGATACACTTGTTAGAATGTCTCAAATTTTGATCCTTCGATGTGCACTCTGATGCTGATAACGAATCTCCTCTTTACAATGTCTTCTCTGATCTTATAATCTGGTATGTCTTACTTTGCTGCTCACTTCTCTTCCACTCTACTAGATCTATGCTTCTTGTTAAAAACAACCCTTCACACATCTGTCATGTATGTATGCACCTTCTCTTTGTGCTCTGTATCACTCTTACAAAATTAGGGTAAGAAGCAATCTTACTATACTCTTTGAATCTGGCGAGTAGATCTAGATCAACGATAAAAAATAGAAGACTTATGCCTCCTAGGCATTCCAATTTTCTGATTGGCTACATGCCACATATTAGGATCAAATAATTAAATGCATATTTATCCTGTTGAAAGTATTAAATGCTCAACTACATCAGCCCAAAATAGTTGACCTAGGAATAACTGACATTCCTAACATTCACATCAAAATTGTCTTTCTCAGCACTAATGACTCATGTTTCTCAGCATGGACTTTTTGAGTAGCTTGACACGGACTTATCAGGTAGCTCAGCATCTATGATCTTCTCTTCTTGGCAACAACTTTCCAGGTAGCTCGGCCTATACTGTTTAGCTCAGCCGCAGTGGTGACCGACCAAAAATGCCTAGATAAATGACTAAGTGTGGACACTAAATAATCAACAAAAACTTAGAGATTAACCCATACATGTAATCTTTAGATGCAAAAATTTATTTTCCTTTACATGTATCTTTTCATGAAATGAACACAAATTAAACAAGATCATCTAATAATGCAAACTAGGGTATTGCAGTCACTCATCTAGTAATTAGGTTACCAATGTACAATGAGGTAACTATTTGTATATATATCAAACCATGAAGATGATGCCTAGGAGATAGTGGAGCTAGAGGAATATGTGAAAGATCTAAATGCTTTGAAATATAAAAACTCCTAAGGCTTTCAAACACCTAGGAGCCTATAATAAATTAAAATGGAAGAAGATAGGTCCATGTATGATCTTAAGGAATTTTTTATCTAATGCCTACAAAGTTGACTTTCTAGAGGGCATTAATATCTCACTTGTACTCAATGTTAGTGATTTGTATAAATATTATGAAGGAGAGATTAGTATCTCACTTGTATTCAATGATAATGATTTGTATAAATATTCAAATTTGGAATCATTGTTGAAATTCTCCCTCGTGTAGTGTATATTTCTTCATGTTTAATAGGTTGTAACTCAAGTTTCTAAATGTTATTGAACTCAAATAATTGTTAAAATCTATTTGTGAGTTACTGTGCTTCTTGGTGCATGTTTGGACATATCCATAGACACGACAACCCTTCGGTGTGTGTGTATGCATATATGTATGTATATTTATGTTTATATATGTATATGTATATTTATATATGTATGTGTGTATACATATACCTATATATTTACATGTATATATATACATGTACATACATATATATGCATGTATGTATATATATATATATATATATATATATATATATATATATATATATATCTGTGTGTGTGTAAGTGTGTGTGTGTGTGTGAATATTTATGTATGTATATGTGTGTCTATATATACACCCACACATACATACATACATACATGCATGCATACATACATACATTTAGATCTTTCACATACACACATCCATACATACATGCATACATTCATACATACATACATACATACATACATAAATATGTACATACATACATAAATACATATACACATACATACATAAATACATACATACACACATACATACATACATACATGCATACATACATACATACATACATACATACATAAATACATACATAAATACATACATACATGAATCTTTCATTTGGTTTGCACATATGGAATTTCATCATAGAAAATCATCATTATTAGTCATTTTAGTTGGGAGATTATTAATAGGGACGAACCTCTTTTTAAAGTAAGATTCATGGAATGGATATCCTTCTTCTAGAGAAAGATTTGATCTACATAACGCCAAATTTGGTAGAAATGAAAAGAAATTTGCATCTATTGGAAATACTCAACTCCTTCAACCCATTCCATCACCCATTGTTACTATTACACAAGAATTATCTTCAATAAATCCAACCGAGGGCAGGCATGGGAAACCCCTTGAAAATAAAACAGATCCTAAACCAACTTGCAGTGATGGTTCACTATTTGATACTAGGGAAAAACATCTGGTCAAGGACAGAAGGATGATGACCAACGATAAGAAAATGATACAAAAAAACAAAGGAAGGTGATAAAGGAAACTATCAAGTTGCTACAATAAATGTGTTATTGTGAACCACTACTCATGAAATGTGGTCAATGAGTTTGACTCAAAAACTATAAAATTGAATCCTAAATAATATCTACAAATTTACGGAATATATTGAATACCATTATTATTTATGTTCATCCTTTTACTTATGATTTTGACTCAAAAACTACAAATTTATGGAGTCGCCATGGGGAGAATGATCGTCATCATCTTCTAGATATTCAATTCTTTGCCTTGTTTCTCCTAACATCTACAAACATCTGATCATGTCTTCACAAGTATTACCATCATGATCTGTTGTGGTGTGAAAGGCACAAGAGTTCTGACCTT
>MU227976.1:1330266-1340276 GCA_018584345.1 Thuja plicata | reverse complement strand
GCCATCATTTTGGCCAGAGAGATAGGGGCTATTGGAGTGGATGGGGATTTTCTTTTCTTGCTTTCCACCAGCCATGGAGGTGGGAGAGGTGGCCTTCCTACCAGAGTCTGTTCTTCTGATGCTCTCCTAGTGTCCGGCGGTGGTTGCTCCTTTTTAACATGCACCCCCTCTGCCTTTCCTTCCGGCACTTCTTCTATTTCCTTTTCTGTCGGCTCTTCTTCTTCGGTGACATCCTCAATCTCTATATCTTCAGCCTGGTCCCAGATGTCGATCGGTGAATCTGGACCCTGGTCGGACTCTTCAAGGATTACTTCTTCAAGTTTCTCTTCTCCCTTTTCATCTTCTGCCCCTGGCTGGGTTTCTTCTGTCATTGGCACCTCTTTGGGCAGTATGGGAGGTATCTGGCCAAGATTCAGGGTTTGGGCCACTTTTATTACGTGCCTGAAGGTTGCCCCCGGGAGTGGCCCCTGGAACACGGTGGCTGGGGTTACGGTTGTTCCCAAATTTTTGGGTCTGGGTTCCCCAGCGGGTGCCTTTAGTTCACTTGGCAGTTGTTGGCCCATTCCCGAACCTTGTACTGCCTGAGCCCCGGAGACAATCTCCGGTCTTTGCTCTTCTATTTGCTGCTCTTCTTGTTCCGTAGTTTCCTCTTCCAGATCCCGAAGATCAAACTCTTCTTCTGGAGGGGGACTGGCTGGGTCCTCTGTTTGTTCCGCCTCTTTCTCCGGTTCTGGGGAACTGGAAGAGAGGATCTCCACCTCTTTGGGGAGGGATGCCCTTGGCGCTGGTTCTGCCTTTGGCTGTGTGATATGCTTTCTTTTCCTCAGGGTGATCAAAGGCAGCCCCGCATCTGCTATCGCTGCTGCCTCCAGAGGATCCACCCCCATCGCCATCGTCATTAAGGCAGCCAGTGATGGGGAGGAAGGAGGACGAATTGGCCCGAACATGAGCGGGGGAATCGCCAGCTTCGTCAATAGTTTCTCCCTCATTTGTTGGGAGGCCGCCATGGATTGATGAAGCTATTCTTGTATGGGAATCTACTACGCAGAGGGGGTCGAAGCTATCCCCTTCCCTTTGGCTGCGCCCTGTGTAGAAGTCCCGACTGGCGAAGATGTCCCAGCCTTCGGAGTCGATCTTAATACAGGTGGTGAAGTTACTCTTGGTGCCGGTCGGGGACCAAGGCGTGCACTCCCGGGGCACACTCGCCCTAAATATGTATACTTCGCTCGACAACTGCTTAAGTGAAATCCTCAACTAAGTGATTTTCTTGGGTGGCCCAATTTATTGCGGGCAGTGCCAATTTATCAATCCCCTTCTCCCAGTACTGGGGATCTGTGGTAGGGGTGGTATCAGAGAAGCCCTCCAAGAATCTCCAGAGCTTTAGCTCCTGCATCATTCCAGTCGTCATTCTATCATAATGCCAGCTTCGCACATCCATATCATCCTGGCGATCTGCCTAGAAGTCTTCTATGTGTGCTTGGTGGGGCTCCGAAGCCCGAGGCAGTGCTATTGCGATTCGGCCATGCGGATCAAAGTTTTTCCGTGCCAGATAAAACTCCTGCAAGTTGTAACTTTTAAGCTCACTGTCTGCCTCCTTTGTGGCAGCCAGACTGCAGGTATAGTTCCCACAAGAGATCGGGAATGAAACACTGGTGACCTTCTTCTGGCCCAAAAAGGCATGAAGCTCCATTATTTGTCTGTAGTACTCCAACAGCACGATCTTGTCCCCACAATGTCTGGGCAACAAGTAGGGTTTTTTGGAGAAGCCGGCGACCCTAATGTAGGTATGCTACTGGAATTGAATGTAGTAGTGCCCATAAAGACTAACCAATTTCATCGCCTCCTTAGATAGGCGGTATCCGGCACCCCGGGTGGGCATCAGCAGATGATAGTAAACGAAGCAATCGTTTACCCGGCAGTAACTGGGGAAGCTGGCCTCCCATTGAATCTGTGAGAAATGGTCCCACGGTGCCTTTTGTCCTGGACCAAATCCGAGGATGCCATCTGTAAGTAGGCCATTGGAGTGGGGCCTCTGTTGGGCCAGGGCCCAGAAAACATAAGAAGTCATGTAGAACTTCTTATTCTCGTTCAGCTGCCGGAACTGGGAGTCAACATGGTTGGAAATAATAGTAGCCCAGTCGAAGAATTGTCCCTTAGTGGACATGGCGAACAGAAAATAGTACATCCATTTCCCAAATTCTTGGGTGGAGGGTTTCCCAAATACCCGTGCCAATGCAATCATCCCCATCTGGATGCTCTCTTTGAATTCAGAGAGGGGAATGTCAATCTTCATTCTTTTGGGGTCCCTCTTCGGGACTTTGAGCCAGTTGGTGTTTATGTACAACCGAGAGGCCTCCTCCAGCTCGGTGAATTATTTCAAGGAATCTGACCTTGTAACCACTATAGCTTGATCAAATTGCGGGATGCCCAGGCCGATTTGGAAAGTGGCTGGGTCCAGGGACACCAGTGGAGTGGGGAATCCCGATGGTTCTGCTGGTGCTAACATGACGGCCCAGACAGAGGAGTTATAGTGGGCCGCCAGAGTAAGCACAAGCTCCGGAGACTGCACGGAGTAAGGGAAGCAAGCCGCCCGAAGAATACCGGAACCTCCAATGTTAGTAGCAAGTGTATCTCTATCCTGTCGTTGTATATGCATTATCTTTACTAGAGCCTGCATTTCTGCTCAAGTCCCGACGCTGGCGTCGGTCATCAACTTTATCTTGGACTCAATCTTTGAGCCCACAATTTCCTCACCCTGCATATATTTCATGGTGAGGGGGAGCTTTTCCAGGGCCTTCTCTATCTTAGACTTTGCCGCTGCCTTGGTCTCGGTTGTGGATGGCGACTCCGGACTTCCGGGAGGAGATGAGGCAGATGCTTCAGACATGATTGTAAAGTGAAGTCCGGACCTGCGAGACAAAGCGATCGTCAGAACATATTTATCAAAATAAGTCAGTAACTCCGGGGTCCGGAGATCTTACCACTGCGCCGTTTTCTTTTCCTGAAAAGTTAGTTTTTGCATAAGTACCCGAAAAGAAAAACATAAACTTGGCATTTTCATTATATCTCTGGGTCTGGGAAAATTTGTCACACTTGACGAAGACATGAGATGGATGACAAAAAGGGAGCCCAAAGCCCGGAGAAATGACCGTTAGTAAAGAAGAATGTGGAAGTAGGTCCACGTGGGTGCTACGTGTGCTAGCATTGAATGGATGGGATGGCATTGGCGGTGGAGCCAACTGTTCAAACGCGCGAAAAAGGAAAGCCACTTGGCCAGAAGTAATTGCGCGCATGGGAAATAAATAAGGCTCTGACAGCCTTGATGGAGGAGAGAGAAAATTGCCTATTTGAAACCAGCCACGAGCCGAGCTTCAAGCAAGTGGTTTTCTGCCTCGAAGCCAACTTGAAGCAAAAAACCAATAGCAAGGGTGACTCAACCAGCTCGTCGAGCCACCCGAAATGATATACATAGAGCTGAAGGGTATATACACAGAATGGAGGGATATATACAAGGGTTTCTTACAGAAATATACATATATATATGAGATATACACGCGGATGACTTCTGCAGAAGAAACCAGACAAAGCTGAAACGAGAATATACAGATATTTACATTATGAACATGCCATCTACGAGTTATTTACAAATGATTTACAAACTGTTTACAGAGCATTTACAAACTATCTATAAAATATTTACAGACTATTTACAAATTATTTACATCTATTTATATCTGCACAGAAGGTGGACAACCTTCTGGCAGAGCTGAGCCACCAGCAAGCGGCAAAACCAGAAAGCCAAAGAAACAAACGAAAACAAAGCAACCAAAAACAACGAAAAGCAAACACAGAGAAAAACCAGAATATGAAAGCAAGAAGGAAGAGGAGGGAAGCAGAGAAACCAACCTGAAAATGCAGAAGGCGGAGGAAGGAAAGATTACCAGGAGAACTCTGCAACACCCTCGAATTGTCAAGCTATCAAGATCACCACCACGGAGCACTAGCGTACGTCTGAGAATAGTAGAAGGTGTTAAATTTTGATTATCGCAAACCTCTCTGTAACTACTCTGCTAATTACTTTGAAAATCGCTCTATTTCGCTCTAAGTGCTTCAAATATTTTAAACGCGGTAAGTGTGATAATGACAGGCGAGTCTATTTATACCCGTGGTAAAAAGTAATCCTCCGCACTCCGAAAATTTCAGGCCAGGAAAAACATACGGACTCCGGGCTCAGGGATTCCTTACGATGATGTTCCTAAGACTTAGGAATATCATCACAAAGAATCCCAGGGTCCAGAATCTGGCTTCCCACCAAAAAGGCCACCTCCGGGATCCGGGATCCCTGAGGGGAAAATGAACCAAGAAAATGACACACTCCGGGGAAGAAAACCCTGGAGAAGGAAAAGCAAAGAAAAGAAAGACAAGGCAGAGCTGCAACAAAAAGAAAAGCAACGACAAAAAAAAGGGGGACCCAATATTTTGCACATAAAATGTAGGGACGGGGATGCAGGGCATAACAGGTTGTAGCCTTCACCATCAAGCAGTGAGCTTTTGGAGAGTGAGTCCACCACCCCTAACAGGGTTATTTTTAAAAGACTCCTAACAGGGTCTGACCCTTAACCAAGTCACTATACTTATTGCATTGTAATGTACAACTCCTAACAGGGTTGAGATATCTTCTAATAGGGAATACTATAAACAAGTATAGTTCATTGTGGGTGGTAATTCCAACTGGGGTTTTTACCATTTGGTTTCCCCATAGTCAAATTGTGTGTTGTGTACTGTGTTATCTGATTAAGCATTTACTTTATTGTATTCTGAAGTTAAAGAAGTAAAGTTACTAATAAATGATTCACACCCCCCCCCTCTTAGTTATCCTTTGGGACTATTCTAACAATTGGTATAAGAGCCAAGTTCCTTGGAGAAGAAGCCTAAAAGCTTAAGGTAGATCAAATGTCTTACTTCAGAAAAGAAAGCCCTAAGTTCGATGGAGAAAATTATCTCGATTGGAAAAACAAAATGATAACACATCTACAGTGTGTTGGCTTTGAGATGTTTGAAATTTCTACACAAGAGGTTTTGATTCCATCTCTGAAAGACCTTGCAAAGGATGATGCTAGTAACAGAGAAAAGGATATATTTACACATAATGCAATTTCTAAAGAAGCCCTAATCACCACCTTATCTAACAGTAAATTTTCAAAGATCAAGAAAATTGACAGAGCATATACCATATGGAAGTATTTAGAAGATATGTTTGAAGGAGATATTCAAGAAAATAATGCATGCAAGAAGACATGGAAAAAGAAATACAACAGTCTTGAGATGTTACCTGAAGAGAACATTAGAGCTTACAATCAGAGGATAAATGAAGCAGTCTCTGGAATCAGATACAATGGTGGAGAATTATCAGAAGAAGATATAATGGACAAGTTGCTAACTAATTTGACATCAGACTATGAAAAAAAGATCAGTATTCTAGAGGAAACCATGTAATTCTCACAAGACTTCAAGAGAGAGACCTTGATCAACAAAATCTTTGCATTTGAGATATCAAGATTGAAGACTGAACCTAAAAGTGAAACCGCTTTCAAAGCCTCAGTCCATGGTAAGAAATCCTTACACATTTCCAGTCATAATGAGAAAGAAGAAGTTGATGAAGAACTAGAAGAAATCATTGCTATGATTTATAGAAGAGAAAAGAAAGGAAAAGGAAAATATGAAGGACAACTTCCATTCAAATGTTTTTCATGTAACAAGATTGGTCACTTTGCATCTAAGTGTCCCACAATAGTCAAGAAGTTTAGATCTGATTACAAACCCAAATATAAGAAGGAATGTTATCATGGTGAAGAAGGTGTAACTGATGAAGATTTAGGAGAAGATGAAATTGGATTCGCTGCCCTTAGAGACATGGAAAGGTTGCTTGAGGAAATGGACATTGAAGATGAAACGGAAGAACATGAGCTAGCCCTAATTTCCAAAGCAGACATTAGAACTTATTGGATGATTGACAGTGGATGCTCCCATCATATGACAGGTGACAAAGACAGATTTGTTTAGTTAGACAAATACAAAGGTGGTATGGTTAGATTTGGAGACAACACTCCTAAACCTATCATAGGTAGAGGTTCTATCACTTTGGATGGAAAGAACAAGATAGATGATGTTCTATATGTTGATGGATTACATCATAACTTGTTGAGTGTTGGACAGCTACTTGACAAGGGTTATCATTTGGAGTTCAAGGAAAACAAGTGCATCATTAACAACAAGGATGGAGACATGATTGCATCAGGTTCTAAAACTAAAGGTAATGTTTTTCAGCTCAATTCTGATGTAAGTTATTTTGTTGCAAAGGTGGATGATAGTTGGCTATGGCACAAGAGACTATGTCATATCAATTTTGATAACATAGTAAAGATAAGCAATGTCAAGGTAGTTAGAGACCTACCAAGTATTGCAAGACCAGTAGACACAATATGCAGGGAATGTGTTATGGGAAATCATGTAAGGAGTTCCTTCAGAAGCAAGCAAAACTCAGCTGAGAACAAATTGGACCTAGTGCATACATATTTGTGTGGTCCTACCCAAACAAGATCATACTACAGAGAAAGGTATTTCATTTTGTTTGTTGATGATTTTTCTAGGATGATGTGGGTTGCGTTCTTAAAGGAGAAGTCAGAATCTTTTGAGAAGTTTAAAATATTCAAAGCTAAAGTTGAGATTGAATATGGATTAAAACTGAAATGTCTGAGATCAGATAGAGGAGGAGAGTTCACCTCTGATCAGTTTTATGATTATTGTGAAGAATATGGTATTAAAAGATAGTTGAATGTACCTAGAACCCCTCAGAAGAATGGGATTGAAAAAAGGAGGAACAGGATCATACTTGATATATGTGCACTATGATGATTGAAGGAAAAGTTGCGCACACCTATTGGAGAGATCCAGTGAACGCAGCAGTATATACTATCAACAAAACTCAATTGAGGCCAAGCGTAGATAAGACATCCTATGAACTTTGGTTTGGAAATGTACCTATAGTAAAGTATTTCAGAATCTTTGTCAGCAAGTGCTCCATCAAGAGAGATGATGGTGTTGGTAAGTTTGATGCCAGAAGTGATGAAGGTATTTTCCTTGGTTATTCTACTAAAAGAAAAGCATATAGATGTTTCAATTTGAGATTAAAGAAGATAATTGAAAGCACGCATGTTAAGATTGATGAAAATTTTATGGTTCAAGAGAGGTACTATGAATATGCACCTATGATTGAAAATGAACCCAGACCTAGCACAAAAGATACTATTATTGAAGAAATGTTTGATTGCATTGATGTCTGATGCAATGACCCTGAATTAGGCAGAGAAGAATCATAGATTACAAAAGAAGAAGACACACCTAAGGTTCCAAAATTCACATCCAAATACCACTCTAAAGATAACATCATTGGAGATTAGAGCAGCAGTGTTTTGACTAGATCAAAAGAAAAAGGTCTATCAATGGATGAAGAGGTATGTTTACTTTCACAGATTGAACATTTAAGTGTTGAAGATGCTTGTAATGATTTTGATTGGAAGAATGCAATGAAAGAAGAATTAGATCAGATAATTAAAAATGCTACATGGGAATTGGTCCCTAGACCTAGTCACAAAAATGTGATTGGAACAAAGTGGGTATTCAGAAACAAGATGAATGAAGATGGTACAGTAGTAAGAAACAAAGCAAGATTGGTATGCAAGGGATATGCGCAGAGTTAAGGAATAGAATACAATGATACATTTTCTCCTATGAATAGACTGGAAGCCATTAAATTTTTTTTGGCATATGAAACATTCAAAGACTTTAAAGTTTATCAAATGGATGTAAAATCAGCTTTTCTGAATGGTGATTTGAATGAAGAAGTCTACAATGAACAACCTGAAGGATTTAGTCTTTCAGATGAACTAGACATGGTATGCAAATTGAAGAAAGCACTCTATGGTATTAAACAAGCCCCAAGGGCTTGGTATGAGAGACTTGATGGCTATCTTACCAAAATTAGATTAAAGAAAGGAGCAGCAGATTATAACCTATTCACAAGGGAGACACCTGATGGATTACTATTAGTTGCCATATTTGTTGATGACATTATCTTTGGAGGTAATGACAAGCTCAGTACAACATTTGCAAAAGAAATGCAGAATGAATTCGAAATGAGTATGATTGATCCTATAAAATACTTTTTGGGACTAAATGTAAATAAAATAGATAAAGGTATATTCATTAATCCGTCAAAATATGTGAAGGAAATATTGAAGACCTTCCAGATGGAGGACTGTAAGCCAGTAAGCACTCCTATTATAATAAGAAGCAAGCTTTCAAAGGATGATGATTCCACAGCAGTTCATGAAACATTGTACAAAACTATGATTGGTAAACTCATTTATCTAACTCAATCTAAACCTGACATATCTAATGCAGTTGGAATTGTTGGCATTTTTGTAGCTGAACCCAAGAAGATTCACCTAATGGAAATCAAGATTATATTCAAATATCTAAAGGGAACTATAGACTATGGTTTATGGTATCCTAAATTAGAGAATGTAAAACTTCATGTGTATACAGATGTAGATCGAGCAGGTTGTATTGATGACAGGAACAAAACTTTAGTAGGAGCAGTATTCCTTGGAGATAGGTTGGTTTCTTGGATAAGTAAGAAGTAGAACTGTATTTCTTAGTCAATAGCAAAAGCTAAATATGTTGCAGTAGCACTAAATTTTTCAACCATGGTTGGGATCGAGTAGATGGTTAAAGACTTTACAATTCAGGTGATTATCCTATTGTTATTCATTGTGATAATACTAGCACTATCAACATGTCTAAGAACCCTATGATGCACTCAAATACAATACACATAGAGATCAAGTACCATTTCTTAAGAGAAAAGGTTGCAGACAAACAAGTTAAATTAGACTATGTGAACACCAAGAATAGTTAGTAGATATTTTCACAAAGCCTTTATCAAAGGATACTTTTGAGTATCTCAAGGAGAAGTTGGGATTAATTCCCTCTCCTAAGTCTGTTTAGAAGAAGCAACAAAGACATCAGTCATTAAGTGACTGATGAATGGTTGACTACTCTACTTCTGGAGTAGTACCTGTACCTAAAGGACTATGGCACCCTTTTCCATTGATGTCAAAGGGGGAGTATATAGTAAGGGGGAGTATGTACTAAGGGGGAGCATATACTCTGGGGGAGTATATACATGGAAAAAAAACACAGATAGAGGAACTGCAGCAGTTTAGAGAAATCTTTGATGAGGATATTGAGAAGATTGTAAAAGAAAGAGGACACCATGAACAGAGGATGTTTTTGATATCATATGTTTCCATTAATGTCAAAGGGGGAGATTTTTGGAGATTTGATTCTGAGCAGTTGATTGATTGTATGTTTGTCATTGATGACAACATATAATACACAGTAGCAATTCTGTATGTACTTATCAGAATGATGATATGAAGAATATCATGGATAGATACATTTTTTTGACATGTTTTTAATGTTATGTTCATACATGTAGATCCAGATATGATGTTTCTATAAAGTTATGTAATTATGTTATTGGCAGTTACAGTTCTGGAAGTGTAACTATTTAGGGCCGACATATATCACGTGTTTCTTGAGTTGCGCCTATCTTCTGTATATGTGTGTGTATATTCATGATTAGTTATGAGTTGATGATATTAATCCAAAGGTGCCAAATGTGTTTCAAGAAGATTACAAGGTTACAGTTAAATTGGTGAGGCTGACTTAGTGAAGCATCACGTCTATTCAATTTATACTTGCCCGGTTGTAATTATTCTTGTGTGCTTAGTAGAGCTGACAAGGATGATGTGAAGAGTTTTCTTACAGGTCCCATGATCTCATACTTTGAGGAAGATACTTATAGAAAGTCAAAGGTGACACGCTAAGTGTGAATGATATGAAAAGAGAAGAAAGATGTACAGAGCAGATTATCAGAGTTGGTT
>MU227976.1:1255001-1314053 GCA_018584345.1 Thuja plicata | reverse complement strand
CCATATATTGTTTTATACTCTCTCTCTCTCTCTCTCTCTCTCTCTCTCTCTCTCTCTCACATACACACACAATCTAATCTCTCTCTCCTCATTCTCACCTATCTCTCTCTCACTCTCTCTCATATTCTCTTCATCTCTCCTCCTATTCTTCTCACTCTCTTGTTCTCTCTTTCTTTCCCTTGCCCTACCCCACCTTACAACCCCTAAGATGTACTCTTAGGCTTCCTAATGGGTCATAAGGTGTCATAAGGGGTTGTATGACTTATTAATGGGTCCTACGACCCCTTAAGACACCTTACAAACCCTAATATGTACTCTTAGGCTTCCTAAGGGTTTGTAAGGGTTCATAAGGAGTTGTAGGAGGCATTAATGGGTCCTACGACCCCTTAGGACACGTTATGTCCCCTAAGATGTACTCTTAGGCTTCCTAATGGGTCGTAAGGTGTCATAAGGGGTTGTAGGACCCATTAATGGGTCTTAGGACCCCTTAAGACACCTTACGACCCCTAAGATGTGCTCTTAGGCTTCCTAATGGGTTGTAAGCTGTCATAAGGGGTTGTAGGACCCATTAATGGGTCCTAGAACCCCTTAAGACACCTTACGACCCCTAAGATGAACTCTTAGGCTTCCTAATGGGTCGTAAGGTGTCATAAGGGGTCATAGGACCCATTAATAGGTCCTAAGACACCTTATGACCCCTAAGATGTGTAACCACCTAGATTTGGTCTGCTCAAACTATAGACCCTATTTTCTCTAAGTGTGATCATACCCCCAATTATGTTCAAACGACCCTGTTACTGCTTGGCATAATTATTTTGAAATCAATTTAATCTCTTAAAGTGATCAAATAACTAAATTAATTACTTTTAGCCAAAATCAAAATCATTCAAATACATGGCTAAAATGATTCATTTTCTAGGAATTAAATGAAGACCTAAATCAATTGCTCACTTGAAAATGAACCCATTCCCCTAGCCTAATTAATTTAATTAAATTGGCTATAGTCCTATTGATTATTAAAAAGCAATTAAAATTTTAAATAATTAATATCCCTATTTTTGAATGAATTGAATAAGTTTTATTCATTTCATTAATATTCCTCTAAACCCCTAACCTAACCCACTTCAACCACTTTGACTCTGGGTTCGAACAAATCCCAACCTATTCACCCTTGATAAATCTAATTCTAATCCTAATTCTATCCTAACCCACCTCTTAATGTTGTCACATTCCATTAAGGAATGATTAAGGACTCAACCCACTTGAGAAAGTTAAGGAATCTCAAGATTCCTTTTCTCAAGTCCACCTTCTCAAGCTTGACTTGTAACCCTACCCATGCCTCTTAAATGCTTGCATTCAATGCATTTGCCTCCACCATGCCTCATTAATGCCCAAGGCATTAATGCCTCTTACACTTCATTAATGAGTTTTTCAACTCCATTAATGCACCTTGTCCCCCCTCTCTCTCTCCTCATTCTTCTATAAATAGAAGGTGTTTTTTAGCACAAAAAAGCCCATAATATTAGAATCAAATGCATTGTTATGCTGTTAGAATAAACATAGATTCATATCATATTTCAGATTTCATGTTCATGCATTATTATTTTCATTCTTTTTAGAGCTAGAATGCATGCTTAATGGTTAAATAGTTTATTTTTAACTTAAATCATTCATGCTAAGTCATATATGTCACTGATAGTAGCATAATCTGAGGGTTGTTATGTTTCTTATCATACTCTTCTTAGTTAGCAAGCAATAGGTCAATTTTAGTTTCTTTATATGCTCATCTAACCATGTTTTTCACTAATGCAATGACCTATTGAAGTGTTGGGTTGCAGGTAACAGGTGCAATATTTTACACACACATTTATGGCGCCCACCATGGGGCCTGATTCAAGATTTGCCTCATTTTTTACCCCATTTTCACTAATCTTTCCTCCCAATTTTCAGGTCCAAAAATGCATCTGGTCATTTTGGCTAGCATCTGGTCATTTTGGCTCGCATCTGGGATATGCCCTCGCACCGTAGAAAATGAGGTTTTTCTTGGGAGTTGAACAAATAATACTAATGTAGTTTTTCAGGTTTCCCAACCCCCTTCTTCACCTCTATTTACATGCTTTTTACACTAAAGAACATTTTCTAATCTTCTACTAAACTGACTATAGGACTATGCTCTTTTCCTTTTAAGGAAAATCAAAAACTCACACATCAGTTTATGAGTTGAAAGGAATTTGGAGATAACTAAACCAAGCGAACAAAACTAAATTTCTTTTGGATTAGTAAATGAACAACTCAAAGCACTAAATTTGTGGGCTAAATGAACAATCTCATTGTCTAATTTTGGGGATCAGAAATTGAACAAGCTACTCATCTAAAATTATGGATAATTGAACAACACAAACTTTACTTTCAAGCATTCTATTTTCCATAAAGTAGGAACATCTTAAATCGAGCACAACATTGCTTGAGGGAATGAACGATTTGCTTGAAACTATTTTGGGATAAAATGGCATAGATTAGGAGAGTATGCTCTTCTTCTTCGGAGGAATCAAAAATCTAGACATCCTACGCTTGCCAATCCTTTGTACACTTATTTAATAGTAGAGGGCCTGCTGGTTGAGGAAAAAATCTCCTAGGAACGACCCAAATGAGGACAGGTTTTACGCCAACCCTTCCAACTCACTATAAATAATTGTTTCCTCGTAGGCCAAAGCCTCAGAAGACGGAGCCGATTTTGTACCTAGAATTTTGACATCATTCCTTGAACATGCTTGGGTATGTGTAGAGCGGAGCCGCTTGAGTCTTACTTGTAAGAGTGCATATACTTAAGTACTCATAGGGCTATATGCCTCAATTTTGCCTTGTGCAATTTTAAGGGGGATGATTTTGAATGGATTGCCCAATCATAGACAACATTTAAACTGAAAGAATTCCTAATTCACCCCCGAAAGGGTGATAATCCTTGTGCAAGGCAAAAAGTAATTGCCCCAAGACACTTGTCATATTGTGCCCTCACTTGTGTTTGGATTTGGATAATACATCATCATGACTGGAGCCTGTTATGCCCTGCATCCCCGTCCCTACATTTTGTGTGCAAAATGTTGGGTCCCCCTTTTTGTTTTTGCTTTCGGCTTTGCCTTGTCTTTCTTTCCCTTTTGTTTTCTTTCTCCAGGGTTTCCTTCCCCAGCGTGGTGTTTTTTTTGCTTGTTTTCCATCTCCTGGACTCCGGTCCCAGAGGTTGCCTTTCGTTGGAAACCGGATTCCAGACTCTGGGATTCTTCGCCATGATGTTCTTAAGGAACATCATCACGGGGAATCCTCGGACCCAGAGTCCGGAGGTTTTCTTGTCCGGAGGTTGCTGAAGGAGGAGGAAGGGTTATCTTTTACCATGGGTATAAATAAAACTTATATGTCACTTTCACATTTACCACGATCAAAACTTCCAAGCACTTAGAGCGATTAACAAAGTGATTCCAAAGCGATTAACAGAGCATTTGCAGAGAGTTTATGATAATCAACGCTTAACATTTACAATCACTTTCAGGCAAGTGCAAGTGCTTTGTGGTGGTGACTCTGACCGATTGACAACTTGAGCTTTTGCAGAGAGCTCTTGCGGTAACCCTTCCCTTCCCTCCACCTTCTGCGTTCTCAGGTTGGTCTTTCCTCTTCCGCCTCTTTGGTTTTCCTCTGTTTCATTTTGTTTTGTTTGTTTTGTTTTTTTTTGGTTTCGTCTGGTTTGTTGTTTTCTGGTTTTTTCCGCCCGTTGGTGGGTCGGCTCTCTACCAGAGGGTTGTCCACCCTCTGCGCAGAGGTGGTTCATCTGTAAAATGTATAGATAGCTGTAGATAGTTTGTTCTTCCTTGTCTGGTTTTCTCGCAGACGTCGCTCCGTGTTGTATCTATGTATATATGTTTATAATTATGTATATATGCATGTATAGTTGTGTATAGTCTCTATATATATCCCTTAGCTCTGTGTATATCCTTCTGGGTGACTCAACAAGCCGGTCGAGTCACCTGTGTTTCTGGTTTTCCGCCTGTGAACTCGCTTCGGGACAGAAAACCACCTATTTAAAATTTGGCTCTCGACTGGTTTCAAACAGGCAGTTTTCTCTCTCCTCCATGAAGTCTGTTAGAACCTCATTTATTTCCCATGCGCACAATCAATTCCAGCCAAGTGGCTTCCACTTTTCATGCGTTCAGACAGTTGGCTCCGCCATCATCGCCATAACTCCCATTTAATACCTACGCACGTGGCGCCCACGTGGGCATGGTGACTTGGCTTTTTACATATTCTCACCAATGGTCATTTCTCCAGGCTTCGGGTCTCCTACCATTATCCATCCTGTGTCTTCACCCAGTGTGATAAAATCCCTAGACCCAGATGTTTAATGAAAATCTTAAAGTTTACGATGTGTTTTTATTTTTGATTATCTTTGTATGAAACTAACTTTTTAGGAAAAGCAAACGTCGCGGTGGTAAGATCTCCGGACCCCGGAGTAATTATTTTGATAAAAATATTCTGACGGTCACTTTGCCTTGCAGGTTCCCAGAGTTTGTCTATCAATCATGTCTGAAGCATTCGCATCCTCCCCGCCCAGAAGTCCAGAACTTCCCTCAATGACCACCAGGGTGGCCGTAAAATCCAAGATGGAAAGGGCCCTGGAGAAACTGCCCCTGACCATGAAGTTCATGCAGAACAACATCATCACGGGCTCAAAGATTGAGTCCAAGGTTAAGCTTATAACCGACACCAGCGTCAGAACATGGGCAGAGATGTAAGCCTTGGTAAAAGTAATGCACATCCAGCGACAGGCTGGAGATCAATTAGCGATCAACGTCGGAGGCTCTAGGATCCTCCGAGCAGCTTGCTTCCTATGCTCCATGCAGTCTCTGAAGCTTATCTTAACACTAGCAGCCAACTACAACTCCTCTGTTCGGGCTGTTATGCTTGCGGCCACAGAACCCACAGGATACCCCACTCCTCTGGTATCCCTTGACCCAGACACATTCCAGGCAGGACTGGGAATCCCATAATTCGACAGGATAATAGTGGTTACAAGGACTGATGCCTTGACCCAGTTCACACAACTGGAGGTTGCTGCCCGGGTGTACATGAATACCCACTGGCTTAAGGCCCCAAAGAGGGACCCAAAGAGAATGAAGATAGAAATCCCCCACTCTGAATTCAAGGAGAGCATCCAGATGGGGATAATAGCATTAGCTCGGGTATTTGGGCAACCCTCCTCCCAGGATTTTTCTAAATAGATGTACTATTTCCTCCTCGGCATCGCCACCAAGGGAGAATTCTTCAACTGGGCGACAATAATCTCTAATCACGTTGACTCCCAGTTCCTTCAGCTGGACAGGAAGAAGAAGTTCTCTATGTCTTCTTATGTTTTCTGGGCCCTAGCACAACAGAGGCCCCACACCCATGGCCTACTTACTGATGGCGTACTCGGGGTTGGCCCGGGACAAAAGACACCGTGGGACCATTTTCCATAAATTCAATAGGAGGCCAGCTTCCCCAGTTTCTGCCGGGTAAATGACTCGTTCATTTATTACCATCTGCTTACCCCCACTCGGGATGCCGGATACCACCTATCTACTAAGGTGATGAAGTTAGTCAGTAGTTATGGACAGTACTACATTCAATTCCAACAGCACACATACCTTAGGATCACCGGCTTCTCCGAGAAACCCTACTTGTTGCCCAAGCACTGTGGGGACAAAATCATGCTATTGGAATACTGCAGGCAGCTGATGGAGGTGCATACCCTCTTTGCCCTCAAAAAGATACACAACATTCCATTCCCAATCACCTATGGGAATTACACCTGCAGTCTGGCCGCCGTGAAGGAGGCAGACAATGAGCTAAAAAGTTATAACTTGCAGGAATTCTATCTGGCGCGGAAAAACTTTGATCCGCATGGGAAAATAGCAACGACACTGCCCCGGGCTTCAGAGCCCCATCATATACATATAGAGGACTTCTGGGCAGATTTCCAAGATGATGTGGAGGTGTGGAGCCGGCACTATGTCAGGATGACGGCCGGAATGATGCAACTGTTAGAACTCTGGAGGTTCCCGGAGGATTTCTCAGACACCGCCCCCACTATCGACCCCCAGTACAAGGCCAAGGGGATCGATAAGATGGCTCTTCCACCAGTGAATTGGGCTGCCCAGGAGGGGCCCATGATTAAGGACTTCAATTGGGAGGTGGTCGAGTGAAGTCACGCCTATTTCAAGAGGGTGTGCCTCAGGAGTACTCGCCAAGCTCCCCGACCGGCGCCAAAGTTAACACCATAGCCGGGACCCAAATTGACACCGGGGGCTGGGACTTCTTTGCAGGGTGAAGATAAGGGAAAAGGGATAGACATGACCCCATATGTGCAAGAAGTCCCTATACAAGAGCAGATCAAGAAATCGGTGGCAGCCTCCCAGCAGATGAGGAAGCAGTTAATAAAGAGGTTGGCCACTCCCCCGCTCATGGCCAGACCAATTCGTCCCTCTTCCTCCCCGTCGCTGGCAGCCCTAATGGTGAAGGCAACAGGCGTGGATCCCATGGAGGCGGCAGCAATAGCCGATGTGGGGCCGCCTTTGATTACCTACAGAAGGAATAGGCTTAATAAGAAGCCTAAGGCAGAGTCGGGGTTAGGTACATCCCAACCCCAACAAGTTGAGATCCTTTCTTCCAGTTCCTCAGAACCAGAGAAAGAAACAGAACCTGCAGAGGTCCCGGCCAATCCCCCTCCGGAAGAAGAATTTGATGTATTTACTACCGACGAGTTCAAAAATTTTCAAGGGGATAATACACAAGCAGAGACAGAAGTCCCAGAGACAAAACAAGAGGCCGCAGACCAAGAAGAATTAGAATAGGAACCTGCACAAGGACAAGAACAGCAGGTGGAAGAGAAGGAGCCAAAGCCAGAGATTATCTCTGGGGCTCAAGAGATGCAAGGTCCGGGAGTGGACCAACTAAAGCAAGGTGAATAAATGGCGTCCGCCGGGAGAACTGGACCTTTAGGAATAACTGTAACCCCAGCCGCCACATTCCAAGGGCCACTCCCGAGAGCAACCTTCGGGCAGGTTATAATAGTGGTCCAAACTTTGGATCTCAGCCTGGTACCTCCCCCACAGCCGAAAGAGGTGCTGACAGAAGAAGAGGCCCCGACAGAAGAACAACAAGAAGAACAAGAAGAGCAGCCTAAAGAAGAAATCCCTAGGAAGCCTACCAGAGTCCAGATAAAGGAATAGGTATAGAAGACAAGGCTGAGGAGATGGAGGTTGACAAAGAAAATATTGCTGCAGAAGAAGTCAAGGCAGGGAGGACAGATGAGGTCCATGCCACCGAGGAGTCGCAGCCACAAAATACTGGGGAAGGATCAAGGGAACAAATTATGGTAGGAAGGCCACCCCTCCCTCAGTGGCTGGTAGAGAGCAGGAAAAGAAAGGCTCAGTCTGCTCCTATGATTCCTCTCTCCTTAGCAGAAATGATGGCCCAAGCCCAGGCCCCGCCTAAGGCCAAGAAAGCTCAGACAGTTCATACTCTTCGAACTGGGCCGGGTGGAGAAACTGTTGCCGTTGTGGCAACACCTCCCACAGACGCCGATGAAGTAACCACGGATCCCGCAGACTACAATGTTGCAGAGGTATCCCTAGGCAAAAGGGGAAAGCAAGGTGAGGTAGATTTTCTGAAGGAGGCAGAAAGGGCGGTGGAGGCCCGATATGAAAAGGAAACCCAGAGGCTCAAGGCTGAAAAGGAAAAGAATGCAAACCTTATGGGATTACTTACTGAGCTGGCTCGACCAATCAATGTCGCTCTCCAGAGGCCTCCACCTCAGAAGAATTACTTTAGAGTGACATAGACTCCCTACGAATGATGAATAAGAAAGCCCATGCGGTGGACAAGTGGGTCACCCTGTAGATAGGAAACACCCGACATTTCCTGGCGTCCACCCTCCCAAATTTATACATGGCCCGGCAGGTCATCCACCAGGCGAAAACACTTATTGAGTTGTGGGAGGGTGACGCCGAGAATTACCAAGCATGGAAAGTAGAGCTCGAAGAGCTCCTTACCTTGGGAGAGGACATGATTTCTTAATCCAAAATTCTGGGTGATGAATCATTTGATTTTGTAAGAACCCAACACTCCAGACTTGACCTCAAATTGGAGGTGACCAAGCAACTGGTAGGGTCCTTACAAGATAAGGTAAATGCAGTGAAATATTCTTCCAATTTGTACAAGTCTTTTGTGATGAATACTTCCAGGGCTGATCCCCTTAGCACAGATACATGTACCCCCGAAGATTTAGTTTTAGGGAATTTTGATGAAATAATGAAGTCCCGGTATCAATCCCCGGAGGGGATGGATGGGGCCCAGATGGAAAGATTAACCCGCATGATACTTAGTGGTCATGACGCGGCAAGGATGGCAGACGAATTCAAAGAAAATGTTCCAGATCTGGGGGAACAAGTTGAAATGGCCAAGCACAGAAGGGCCAGCCTAAAAGACATAGACGAAGATGGCATTTCCCACCTCCTCCAGGCTTTCAACGACAATAAGCAGCCTTGAGCTTTCTCCAGAGGCCGGGGGGAATTCAAGTGTGGGGTATTCTTTATTCTTTTTAGGGTGAAAGTTTCTGGATCCTGGAGTCCCGGATCTAAAAATTTTGTATTCTTTAAAGTGATCTGTGTCCCAGTCCCTGAGTCCGACCGGTCACTTTCAGAAGCGGTTAATAAAGACTGTCAAAAGGTGGTTGGCCACATCAAGGAGGCATCGACTTAGCGGTTGGTTTCTAATAGGGTGGTCTTCTCGAGGTGTCGCACAAGGGTACACTTAGAAAATTGGAGACAGGGCACCACATTTCCTATTTATGAGGCATGTAGCCTCGATCCCCGGGGGACCTACTTTCTTCTTTCTCCTTTTTGGCTCTCTTCTCAAGGCCGATTCTTCCGCTATATATTCTTATCTTATTCTTCTGACATGACAGACCTATTCCATCTCAAGGTCTTTTGTAGGATGGCGCAGGTAGTACCGGCCCCCAAATATTGTATTCTATTGAAATATAATGTAAAATAGGGTTAGGGTTAGAAGAGTTGTATAAATAGCCCAACCGGCCCATTTCCAAGGGTCGGCAAAATTGATGATTTTGTTGTCCATAGCAATAGGAAGGCGATTTCTCATCTTAAGTTACAGAGCTTAAGGCTCCATTGTTCTGTTCTCAATAGTTAGATGCTCCCCTGGAGCCACCATTGTATCACGCACCAGTGCTTGCTAGAAGGAACATTAATAAAGAAGGAAGAATTCTTGGCAATGACGTTGTTGACATTCCTGCTTCTGATTTAATGGTATTTCATGTTTTAATGTTCTTTGTCTTTTACTCTGGTATGTTAAAGTAGATTAATGACCTCTTTACTCCCGCTACTGATAAAATGCTAGCTGATGGTTATGTATTTCTTCAGTATTTAGTGTAATCTATCAGAGTATTATTGATGTTCCAGACATTTCAGCATGACTGTAGTTAGATGAGATGTTTCTAACCCTACAGGATCTTTTTCACTTTATTTGCTAAGTATAGAACGCTAGGGAGAACCTTACCTTATATAATCTCCGGAGAGAATGAGTTGAAGAAACTAGCTATCCCCCTCGAAAATAGTCACCTCTCCCAACCAAGACCCGCACCGTCGTGACCTGACACCCAGGTGCTTGAAGGCCCGGAGGATTTATTTTTCCCGGACAACCTTTGCAGGCGGAGTTGGCCGGTTTCCCCAAAACCCGTGACAACTTATGACTGTTGGCGGACCCAGTCAACAAAACTCCGTCAACAGAAACTGGCGCTAGAAGGAGGGCATGAACTCATCCCCTTCCCAAGATTCTGATTTTACACCTCCTGAGGGTTCCCCAAGTCATAGTTTTAAGAGACAAGCCTTCAGCGGGATTGGATCTTTCTCCCCAGTGAAATTTGAAAGGATCCTTAGGTTTGCCCCGAATCTTGAAAGATTTGTCAAACTTGAGCCTCCCACTCGAAAGAAATGGACCTCAAAAATTATACCAGCCACTATCATCTGGGGATCTAGCATACCTCAGAATACCCAAGCTTCTCAGGAAATCCTGGGAACCAGTGCCCACACTACCCAACATATAGTTCCCCCAATGGTTGCATACTTTGGAAACACTAGGTCCCCAATGGGCACTTTTCTGGGCACAACCAATGATTTACCCTCTCACCCGGAGAAGATTTGCCCACGATACGAGCACTTAGGCTCACAGACCACAGAAGAACACTTACAGGCATACAAAGATGCCATGAATCGACACTGGATCCAACATGAAGATCTTGTGACTCGTATGTTCCCCTTGTCCCTAGGACAAAGCGAGTTGAACTGGTACCTTAACTTGCCTGCCAACTCCATCAACACTTGGCAGGACATCGAGGATGCCTTCCTGGCTGCCTTTCGTGTGCATGTGGACCCAGCCTGGTCCCACAGCCAGTTCATCTCCATCAGAAAGGAACCCAGTGAAACTCTTGCAGCATTCAACCATAGGTTCTAGCGCACCCTGAAGCGGTGCACTGGCCCTTTTATTCCATCCCCAGAAGTAACCATACAGACCTATCTTAACACGATGGACCCTTTTGTTGCCACTCTCTTTTGGAGAACAACCGTCGTGGGTGACCGGGACACTTTGGCAAAAGTCTATAACCTAGCTCTAGAGCTGTCCCGTGGTCTCAACAAATCTCCGGGCGGGATTGGGTAGAGCACGCCCTTCAACATGATCCCCGGTGGAACTGCGTATGCCAGGGGATATAACCCCAATCTGGCAATGGGTGCCCCCTCGATGGCGATGAATATTCTGCCACCCCTGATAGACCAACAGGAACAATATGTTTACCCAGCCCAGACCCAAATGACACCGGGTCTAGAAGTATTCCCTTGGAATTAGCCGCAGCAGGCACAACAACCACAGACACAATCGTCCAGAGTGCCCTTCTTCCAGTCATCTGCGACTGGAGGATTGTCGCCCTCGACTCTGGCTAATACTGTTGCCTTCTCGGGAGGCCAACAACAATAGTAATTGCAGTGTGACACAAACACTCAGTTGACCGCCGAGGTTGAATCCCTCCGGCGAATGTTGTCCACCTTGACCATGGACATGGGCCAACTGAAGGCGGGGTCCTACGTGCCCCAGAATTCAAATTTCCAGAGGGGAAACATTTTCTCCAGCCAAAAAAATAGCAATGCCAGAGGAAGAAACTTCAACAATGGGCCTAGGCCCAACCAAAAACAATGGAATAATAACACGAACACCGAAGGTCCGCCTCCGAACCAAAACGCCAACCAAAATGGTGCTAGACCATCACATTTTACACCCGTCGCAGACTTCCAGCCCATGACTAACTGGTGTAGATTGCATGATACAAGCTCACACAACGAGGTAAATTGTGCCACTCTGGAGAAGGTCATCATGATCTCCCAGCTGGACAGGCAGCAGTCGTATTACACTACTCCTCCAAAGCCTCCTGTCCAAGAAACAACTCATAGTGCCTTCACCTGTGATACCACCTTCTTCGGGACTTTTGGAGAAGATGAAGAAGAATATGAATTGTAGGGATTCTTTGATGAGTCTATCCCGCCCTTTGAGGCCAACACCTTTACCAACCCGCGGACTCCATATAATACTCAGAGTCAGGTTGGTAAAGGGCCAGATTACACGCTTGTACCCCCTATCAAAGATACTCCTCCTCCCTGAAATAACACAACTGACAGACCCGCTCCTCCAAAAGGTCCTAGCTCTAACCAAGTGAAAGATCTCACCGAGAAAAATCACCAGTTCCTGGGAGGAAGATTTGACATTACGAAGGTGTTAGAACAGACCACTACCTCCATGACCTTGATGGAGGTTTTGTTGAACTATCCCGAGCAGAAGAAGTCTCTTCTGAAGCTCTTAGGGAACTTGAAAGCTGTCAGCCGCCTGCCCAAGACTGTCTTGTTTGAAGATGCTAATGCGGCCATCTTCTAGGGGAACAATGAGGATCCTCCCTTCCTACTAGGCCTGAATATCCACGGCAAAAATGTACACAATTGCCTAGTAGACTCTGGAGCTTCGGGTAACATCATGCCCCTGTCCATTTTTCAAAAGCTCAGATTCCACCCCACCCCATCTAATGGCGCAGTAATCCAACTGGATAAGACTACTATGAAAATGGTGGGGAAATTAAAGAACGTCTGGATACATCTTATCCAGGACCCCAGGATAGCCAGTATCATTGACATCCAAGTGGTGGACATCCCAAAAACTTACGGGATGTTATTAAGTCAGAATTGGTCTAAGTCCTTTAACGGCTACTTTTTGACTGACTTCACCCACTTATGGCTTCCATGGGAAGGAGAGTCCAATAAGATCCATGTTGAAAGTGAACCCCAGATGAAGCAGGCCCTTACCAAAGTTGGGAGGGTCAATGAGGTCCTTTTCTCCAAGACTTCCCTAGGGGTGTACAAACCTTTTGAAATCTTAACATTTGATTTCATCCCCGGAGAAGATCCCACCATACTACAGAGAGCCCAAGACCTAGAAGAAAGGATGAGAGTTGAAGTCAACTCTCAAGGTGCCACAGCAACCCTTGCCACACTCCTGTATGGCACTTGGTGCTGAGTACACTACCAGAAACATTCAGAACATGAGTGTGGACCGTGTCTTTTGATTGCTAATCGGCACCTTGATACTTTCCAGAATGAACAACATGTAACTGATTCCCCGGGACCCAGTGCTCCTACAGGATGCACACCTTTGGTGCCATCTCCCCGGGAATCCCAAACCCAAACACCTCCAAGGGTAAAATCTTCTTTCATGCCAGTAGTCCAGGTGAGGACCCCTAAGTCTCCCAGCAATAATCCAAAGAAGGCCACTCTGCCCCAACCCCAGATTATGAACAATGACTTATGGACCCTTAAGTTCGATGGGTCCTGATCCAAACAAGGTTGTGGGGCTGGGGTAGAACTAATCAACCCGTGAGGGAAGTCCTATCTCACGTCCTACAAACTACAGTTTAACTGTACAAATAATGTTACAGAGTATGAGGCTTTGGTCCTTGGACTCTTATTTGCGTTAAGGAAAGGTATCACCCACCTCCGGGCTCTGGGTGATTCAGAGTTGATTGTTAAGAAAGTCCAGAGTCAATACACATGTCACGATAAAAGGTTGGCCGCATACCGCAACCGGGCTTGGAGCCTTATTAAGGATTTTGATGCCTTCGGCATTGACCTCATTCCCTGGTGACGGAACTATGTCCCGGATGCCCTCGCCGTTTCTGCCAGCATGCTGGAGCCAATGGCCGGCTCGCGACTCTAGATATTTTCAGTCGAGATGGTCCCCACCCCGTCCATTCCAGACAATGTCACCCACTTTCAGGTTTTTGAGGACGATCAGCATATCCTAGCCTTCATGGCGAATGTTGGTGTCTTTGAAGACCAGATAGTGGAGGAGCGAGACCATGACGATACTGGACAAGGTGATGAAAATGATGGGATCATGGACCTGACCACTAACACCATCCCAAAGGGGATGGTTTCACTAGAATGAATCTTCAATTCAGACCCTCAGGCCCGTGAGAAGGTGTCGTCCTCCTCCGAAGGAGGAAAGTTTGAAAAGGTTAACATTGGCCAGCCCGGTGAAGAAAATATCATTCACATTGGTACCTCCTGCTCCCCTGAGGAAAAGGAAAAGATTCTCATGGTTCTCCGAGAATACATTGATGTAATTTCCTGGGGTTATGAGGACTTAAAAACATATGATACATCCATCATGACCCATACTATTCCCCTGAAACCTGACGCTAAGCCCTTTCAGCAAAATCAAAGACCAGTCAACCCCCTAATAGAGCCTCTGATTCGTCAATAGGTAGAAAAACTGTTGTCAACTCAGATAATCTTCCCAATCTGGCACACTACGTGGGTTGCCAATCTAGTCCCTATAAGGAAGAAAAATGGCGAGATCCGCCTCTGGGTGGATTTTCAAAACTTGAACAAGGCATCTAAGAAAGATAATCACCCTCTCCCTTCGTTGGATGAGGTGTTGCAGATAGTAAATGGATCTCAGATGATGTCCTTCTTGGATGGATATTCAGGGTACAACCAGGTCATGGTCAAGTATGAGGACAGAGAGAAAACAGCGTTTACCACCAAGTGGGGAACGTTTGCATACAGAAGAATGCCCTTCGGTCTAATCAATGCAGGGGATACATTTTAGAAGGCTATGGACATTACGTTTGAAGGCCTCATAAATTGGTGTATAATCATCTACATGGATGATTTGACCATCTTTTTCCTAGGACAGGCGTGACCATGCCACCCATCTCACCCAGATCTACGAGAGATGTCGCCGGTATGGAATATCCCTCAACCCCAAGAAGTGCATATTCGGGGTCACCAAGGGGAAGTTGCTTGGGCATATTGTCTCTAAGAAAGGTATATCCATAGACCCTGACAGAGTCAAAACATTGCTGAATCTACAAATGCCTGGCAGTAAGAAAGAGATGTGATCCTTTTTCAGAAAGATCAACTTCGTACGACGATTCATCACAGGATTCACAGAAATAGTTAAACCACTCAACGAGATGATGAAGAAAGATACTAAGATTGAGTGGAGCATTGAAGAAAAATGGGCGTTCGCCCAAATCAAACAGACAATCACGGAAGCACCTGTCCTGGCTAGTCTGGACTATTCCCTTCCATTTTACATTTACTCTTTTGCTTCGCCGCATTCTGCCGCGGCAGTGTTGACCCAAAAGGTTGAAGGGGAAGAATGACCAATAGCTTACATGAGCTCCCCTTTCAAGAACGCTGAGGTCCGTTATTCATCACTAAAAAAATAGGCCTTTGCTCTAGTTCACGCCGTGAAGAAATTTTGGCACTATATTCTCCGGAGCAAGGTACATGCTATCATTCCAAACCAGGCTGTTAAGTCTCTGTTGATGCAAAGTGAATTGGGAAAAAGACGGGGGAAATGGATGGCCATCCTCCAAGATTATGACTTAGAAATGCAGCCCATGAAAATAGTCTGGGGCCAAGGACTAAGTCGAGCGATGGCAGAAGAGACTCCCCACATAGAATGCCAGACTTACACAGTGGAGTCCATCACTCGAGACCCGTGGTATACTGATTTGGTATACTGGTTACTAAATAATAAATGCCCGAAGGGGTTACCTCCCCACAAATGTCGTGCCCTGCGGATGAGAAGCGCTCACTTCATGATCAAAAACTCTGCGCTGTATCGTAGAAACTACGAGGGAGTGTACCTCTGGTGCATCGACAGAGACCAAGCTACAAGAATAATCGATGAATTCCACAGATAGTTTGGAACCGGGCATGGCTCAGCCGACGCCACTGCCCATCAGATCCTCCAGGCCAGATACTATTGGCCCTATATATTCAAGGATGTTTACACTCATGTGAGGAAATGCCATACTTGCCAAACTGTAGCGCATCGTGAACGTAACCCAGCTATGCCTTTACAACCAATCTACGAGGCTAGACCATTTGCCCAATGGCCATTCAACTTCATCAGGGAAATCGACCCCAACTCATCTGCCAACCACCCATATATCCTTACAGCTACTGATTACTGCACTCGGTGGTCTGAAGCTATACCTTGCAAAAATAATACGGCAGACGTAGTTATCAAATTCCTGGAAGAAAACATTGTCACACGGTTCGAGATGCCCTTTGCTCTGATATGTGACAATGGTCTGGCATTTTCTTCAGCGCAGTTACTCGAATGGATCTACAATCGAAGGATCACTTTGAAGTTCTCCAACAACTATTATCCCCAGGGAAATGGCGTTGCTGAATCTACAAACAAAAATCTACTTGAAGAAATCAAACACCTCTTAGAACAAAATCCCCAAGATTGGCATCAAAATTTGAAATTTTCCCTCTGGGCGGATCGCATTCACGTCAAGGCTGCCCTGGGAATGTCCCCATTCCATCTAGTTTATGGTCAGAACCCTGTATTCCCAGTCAACTTACAGATCCCAGTGTTACAATTTATGCAGGAATTTAGCAATAGGGACAACATTGTGGAGGTTCGGCTTTTAAATCTGGTACAGATGGAAGAACAGTGAGACGCAGCTCTTGAACACTTCGCGCGTCATCAAGCAGTGGTGAAATGGTGGTTTGATAGAAGAGCCCAATATAAGGCTTTTTAGGTCTCGGATCTGGTCCTGTTATGGGACAAGGCCCAGGAGAAGAAAGGAAAGCATACCAAATTCCAACGGCTCTGGCTCGGACCATATCTAATCTCAGAAATTTGTGGGGCAAATACTTACTGCCTCAACACACTGACTGGAGAACCTGTCACATTGCCCGTTAATGGACAGTTTCTTAAACACTACTTCAAGTAGGGTAATTTTGCCCAAAGTTGTATTATATGTAAAGTCTCCTGCTTGTAAATATTTCCTTCGGGTGCCTCGTGCGAGGTACTCTGCCTTGTAGATAGTTGTCGGCTGTCCTCCGGGGACAGTCCTCTTCTTTTGTTTTTGTCGTCGTTTCGGTTTTCTTCCCGGGTCCCGGCATTTTGTTCCGTCTTGTAGGAATTGGAATGCTTCGCATGACTTTGGCTTCTGGTAAAATGTCTACAGCATGGTGAACTTTAGAATCTGTCTTTAGCACGGTGGAGCCAGCCCGGTCTCTGGGGTTGTTTCATAGGATATGGCACATTTTGAGGAATCTCCATTGTGTGTTCTCTCCGGGAATCTGGCGATCAGTGAACAAAAATAATATAAGGAACAAGTAATCGAACACGCTGAGGGTAGATCGGCTGTACTAATTGGTTGACCCAGGTCTAAAACTTTAAGAGATTCTTTCCAGGTCTGGAGCTTTATCCCCTCTTCAAACATCTAAGCATAGGTAGACAGGTGAAAGAAGTACCACCATTAAATTTAGCTAAGCTTAAGCTTAATGGTGAAAGAAGTACCGCCTTCCCCATCCGGAAATAAACAAAACCAAAGAGGAAAAGCGGGACAGAACTCCGGTCTCCGGAGAAAATGAGCAAATTGATGACTGGTTCAATATAATTAGTGCCTCTTCTCTATTCCTCCCAGAGGTCATCAGCTTGATTTCCTTCCAAAGCACACATGAAACCACTGATGAAGGACTTTGGACTGATTTCTATGGTTGGATTCTCTCAGATATGTTGTCCTTTGCCTGTCAGACACTTCGCAAAGTGGCTTATTCTAGTTTTGCTAACCAGAGATTCTATAGCTCTCAAATGCGATAAGGCATTTGTCCCAGATAGTTGCCATTTGTTATGCCCTGCATTCCCGTCCCTACATTTTGTGTGCAAAATGTTGGGTCCCCCTTTTTGTTTTTTCTTTCGGCTTTGCCTTGTCTTTCTTTCCCTTTTGTTTTATTTCTCCGGGGTTTCCTTCCCCGGCGTGGTGTTTTGTTTGCTTGTTTTCCATCTCTGGGACTCCGGTCCTGGAGGTTGCCTTTTGTTGGAAACTGGATTCCAGACTCTGGGATTCTTCGCCATGATGTTCTTAAGGAACATCATCACGGGGAATCCTCAGACCTGGAGTCCGGAGGTTTGCTTGTCCGGAGGTTGCTGAAGGAGGAGGAAGGGTTATCTTTTACCACGGGTATAAATAGAACTTATCTATCACTTTCACATTTACCACGATCAAAACTTCCAAGCACTTAGAGTGATTAACAAAGCAATTCCAAAGCCATTAACAGAGCATTTACAGAGAGTTTATGATAATCAACGCTTAACATTTACAATCACTTTCAGGCAAGTGCAAGTGCTTCGTGGTGGTGACTCTGACCGATTAACAACTCAAGCTATTGTAGAGAGCTCTTGTGGTAACCCTTCCCTTCCCTCTGCCTTCTGCATTCTCAGGTTGGTCTTTCCTCTTCTGCCTCTCTATTTTCCTCTGTTTCATTTTGTTTTGTTTATTTATTTTTTTGGTTTCGTCTGGTTTGTTGTTTCCTGGTTTTTACCACCCGTTGGTGGGTCGGCTCTCTGCCAGAGGGTTGTCCGCCCTCTACGCAGAGGTGGTTCATCTGTAAGATGTGTAGATAGCTGTAGATAGTTTGTTCTGCCTTGTCTGGTTTTCCCGTGGATGTCACTCCGTGTTGTATCTATGTATATATGTTTATACTTGTGTAAATATGCATGTATAGTTGTGTATAGTCTTTGTATATATTCCTCAGCTCTATGTATATCCTTCTAGGTGACTCGACAAGCTGGTCGAGTTGCCTGTGTTTCTGGTTTTCCGCTTGCAAACTTGCTTCAGGGCAGAAAACCACCTGTTTGAAATTCGGCTCTCGGCTGGTTTCAAATAGGTGGTTTTCTCTCTCCTCCATGAAGTCTGTCAGAACCTCATTTATTTCCCATGTGCATAATCAATTCTAGCCAAGTGGCTTCCACTTTTTGCGTGTTCGGACAGTTGGCTCCACCGTCATCGCCATAACTCCCATTTAATACCTACGCACGTGGCACCCACGTGCGCATGGTGACTTCGCTTTTTACATATTCTCGCCAACGATCATTTCTCTGGGCTTTGGGTCTCCTACCATCATCCATCCTGTGTCTTCACCCAGTGTGATAAAATCTTTGGACCCCGATGTTTAATGAAAATCTTAAAGTTTACGATGTATTTTGCTTTTCGGTTATCTTTGTATGAAACTAACTTTTCAGGAAAAGAAAATGTCACGGTGGTAAGATCTCTGGACCCCGGAGTAATTATTTTGATAAAAATATTCTGACAGTCACTCTGCCTTGCAGGTTCCCAGAGTTCATCTATCAATCATGTCTGAAGCATCCGCATCCTCCCCGTACGGAAGTCTAGAACTTCCCTCAACGACCACCAGGGCGGCTGTAAAATCCAAGATGGAAAGGGCCCTGGAGAAACTACCCCTGACCATGAAGTTCATGTAGAACAACATCATCACAGGCTCAAAGATTGAGTCCAAGGTTAAGCTTATAACCGACACCAGTGTCAGAACGTGGGCAGAGATGGAAGCCTTGGTTAAAGTAATGCACATCCAGCGATAGGCTGGAGATCAATTAGCGATCAACGTCGGAGGCTCTAGGATCCTCCGGGCAGCTTGCTTCCCATGCTTCGTGCAGTCTCCGGAGCTTATCTTAATACTAGTAGCCAACTACAACTCCTCTGTTTGCGCTGTTATGCTTGCGGCCACAGAACCCACAGGATACCCCACTCCTCTGGTATCCCTTGACCCAGACACATTCTGGGCGGGACTGGGAATCCCACAATTTGATAGGGCCACAGTGGTTACAAGGACTGATGCCTTGACCCAGTTCACACAACTGAAGGATGTTTCCCGAGTGTACATGAATACCCACTGGCTTAAGGCCCCAAAGAGGGACCCAAAGAGAATGAAGATAGAAATTCCCCGCTCTGAATTCAAGGAGAGCATCTAGAAGGGGATAATAGCATTAGCCTGGGTATTTGGGAAACTCTCCGCCCATGAGTTTGCTAAATGGATGTACTATTTCCTCCTTGACATCGCCACCAAGGGAGAATTCTTTGACTGGGCGACAATAATCTCCAATCACGTTGACTCCCAGTTCCTTCAGCTGGACAGGAAGAAGAAGTTCTCTATGTCTTCTTATGTTTTCTGGGCCCTAGCACAACAGAGGCCCCACGCCCATGGCCTACTTACTGACGGCGTACTCGGGGTTGGCCTGAGACAAAAGACACCGTGGGACCATTTTCCACAAATTCAATGGGAGGACAGCTTCCCCAGTTTCTGTCGGGTAAACGACTCGTTCATTTATTACCATCTGCTTACCCCCGCCCGGGACACCGGATACCGCCTATCTACTGAGGCAATAAAGTTAGTCAATAGTTATGGATACTACTACATTCAATTCCAACAACACACATACCTTAGGATCATCGGCTTCTCTGAGAAACCCTACTTTTTGCCCAAGCACTATGGGGACAAGATCGTGCTGTTGGAATAATGTAGGCAGCTAATGGAGGTGTATACCCTCTTTGCCCTCAAAAAGATACCTAACATTCCATTCCTAATCACCTGTGGGAATTACACCTGCAGTCTGGCCGCCCCGAAGGAGGCAGACAATGAGCTAAAAAGTTATAACTTGCAAGAATTCTATCTAGCGCGAAAAAACTTTGATCCGCATGGGAAAATAGCAACGGCACTGCCCCGGGCTTCAAAGCCCCATCATATACATATAGAGGACTTCTGGGCAGATTTCCAAGATGATGTGGAGGTGCAGAGCTGGCACTATGTCAGGATGATGGCTAGAGGACGGATGAGGTCCATGCCACCGAGGAGTCGCAGCCACAAAATACTGGGGAAGGATCAAGGGAACAAATTCTGGCAGGAAGGCCACCCCTCCCTCAGTGGCTAGTAGAGAGCAGGAAAAGAAAGGCTTAGTCCGCTCCTGTGATTCCTTTCTCCTTAGAAAAAATGATGGCCCAAGCCCAGGCCCCGCCTAAGGCCAAGAAAGCCCAGATAGTTCATACTTTTCAAACTGGGCCGGGCAGAGAAACTGTTGCCGTTGTGGCAACACCTCCCCCAGACGCCGATGAAGCAACCATGGATCCCATAGACTACAATGTTGCAGAGGTATCCCTAGGAAAAAGGGGAAAGCAAGGTGAGGTAGATTTGCTGAAGGAGGCAGCAAGGGCGGTGGAGACCCATTATAAAAAGGAAGCCTAGAGGCTCAAGGCTGAAAAGGAAAAGAATGCAAACCTTATAAGATTGCTTACTGAGCTGGCTTGACCAATCAACGCCGCTCCTCCGGAGGCCTTAACCTCAGAAAAATTACCGTAGAGTGACATAGACTCCTTGTGAATGATGAAAAAGAAAGCCTAGGCAGTGGACGAGTGGGTCGCCCTACAGATAGGAAACACCCAGCGTTTCCTGGCGTCCACCCTCCCAGATTTATACATGGCCCGGCAGGTCATCCACCAGGCGGAAACACTTATTGAGTTGTGGGAGGGTGACGCCGAGAATTACCAAGCATGAAAAGTAGAGCTCAAAGAGTTCCTTACCTTGGGAGAGGACATGATTTCTAAATCTGAAATTCTGGGTGATGAATCATTTGATTTTGTAAGAACCCAGCACTCCAGACTTGACCTCACATTGGAGGTGACCAAGCAACTGGTAGGGTCCTTACAAGATAAGGTAAATGCAGTGAAATATTCTTCCAATTTGTACAAGTCTTTTGTGATGAAGTCTTCCGGGGCTGATCCCCTTAGCACAGATACATGTACCCCTGAAGATTCAGTTTTGGGGAGTTTTGATGAAATAATGAAGTCCTGGTATCAATCCTCGGAGGGGATGGATGGGGCCCAGATGGAAAGATTAACCTGCATGATACTTAGTGGTCATGACGCGGCAAGGATGGCAGACGAATTCAAAGAAAAAATTTCAGATCTGGGGGAACAAGTTGAAATGGCCAAGCACAGAAGGGCCAGCTTGAAAGACATAGACGAAGATGGCATTTCCCACCTCCTCCAGGCTTTCAATGACAATAAGCAGCCTTGAGCTTTCTCCGGAGGCTAGGGGGAATTTAAGTGTGGGGTATTCTTTATTCTTTTTGGGATGAAAGTTCCCGGATCCCGGAGTCCCGGATCCAAAAATCTTGTATTCTTTAAAGTGATTTGTGTCCCGGTCCCTGAGGCCGATCGGTCACTTTCAGAAGTGGTTAATAAAGACTGTCAGAAGGTGGTTGGCCACATCAAGGAGGTGTCGACTCAGCGGTTGGTTTCTGAAAAGGTGGTCTTCTTGAGGCACCGCACAAGGGTACACCTGGCACATTAGAGACAGGGCGCTGCATTTCCCATTTATGAGGCATTTAGCCTCGATCCTCGGGGGACCTACTTTCTTCTTTCTCCTTTCTGGCTCTCTTCTCGAGGTTGATTCTTCCACTGTATATTCTTATCTTATTCTTCTGACATGACAGACCTATTCCATCTCAAGGTGTTTTGTAGGGTGGCACAGGTAGTACCAGCCCCTAAATATTGTATTCTATTGAAACATAATGTAAAATAGGGTTAGGGTTAGAAGAGTTGTATAAATAGCCCAACCGGCCCATTTCTAAGGGTCGGCGAAATTGATGATTTTTCTGTCCATAGCAATAGGAAGGCGATTTCTCATCTTAAGTTGCAGAGCTCAAGGCTCCATTGTTTTGTTCTCAATAGTTAGATGCTCCCCTGCAGCCACCATTGTATCACGCACCAGTGCTTGCTGGAAGGAACATTAATAAAGAAGGAAGAATTCTTGGCAATGACGTTGTTGACATTCCTGCTTCTGAGTTAATGGTATTTCATGTTTTAATATTCTTTGTCTTTTACTCTGGTATGTTAAAGTAGATTAACGACCTCTTTACTCCCGCTACTGATAAAATGCTAGCTGATGGTTATGTATTTCTTCAGTATTTAGTGTAATCTATCAGAGTATTATTGATGTTTCAGACATTTCAGCATGACTATATTTAGATGAGATGTTTCTAACCCTGCAGGATCTTTTTCACTTTATTTTCTAAGTATATAACGTTAGGGAGAACCTTACCTTATAGAATCTCCGGAGAGAATGAGTTGAAGAAACCAGCTATCCCCCTCAAAAATAGTCACCTCTCCCAACTGATCCCCGCACCGTCATGACCGGACACCCAGGTGCTTGAAGGCTCGGAGGATTTATTTTCCCCGGACAACCTTTGCAGGCGGAGTTGGTTGGTTTCCCTGGAACCCGGTGACAACTTATGACTGTTGGCGGACCCGGTCAGCAAAACCCCATCAACAGAGCCGTTACATGCTTGGTGATGGTTGTATTCTGATTAGCATTTGAGTGTGTACCTAATTCAACAAGCAAGGATTTTCATCCTCCACCTAGAAAATAGGGATAAGATGTGTGTCTTTTTCACCCTTTAACAATGCAACAATGCTTGACGTAACTGAAAGATCACTAAAAAGATAACATTTTCAAAATAAGAAACAAATTTCAATCATGGGTCTACACATGTGTTTTCACCCACTGACAAGTCTCAGAACGCAATCTGTAATCAGACAAACTTCACGTACTTCCAAGATGAATTTTTCAAAACTGATCAAATCTGACAGAGACATCAAAAAATCACATCCCAGATTTCCTGGCTCGTATTTGGTATCTTGGCTTGCATCTTGTATTCTGGCTCGCATCTGGTGAACACATCATTACATCTAGGGTTCCATCTCATATCTAAGGTCATCAGTAGCTCGCATCTGGGAGCTCGCATCTAGGATAGTGGGCAGTTGTAGAATAGCTTCTCAAGAAAACTCAGTTGATTTGGATACCCTTTTATCTCTTCAGTCTGCCCCTGTTGTCTTTCCTGGTCTCCCTATTGTTGTGTCAAAATAATTTTTCAAACGTCTACCTTGCATGTCTATTTAGTTTTTTGTTATCCATCTCAATACATGTCGTCTATCCACTTCTTACAACAACTTGGTTCCTAGCTCACTGTTAGGGCATTCTAACCCTCTGATGCTGGAATCGTTTACTTCCACCAAAAATCAAATGATACTTCCACTTAGACACACTTGTTGAGTAATTATCTGTTTAGACTTATTAATTAGATCACTTTGATTTAATTAATTAAGTTGTTTATTACTCTAGTTTACTTAAGCTATCTCTTAGGTGCATTATAATTAATATTTATATTAATTATTAATGTGCAACCTAGCTTTTTTAGTTTTAGGGTTTCATGCACCTTTATAGGTTGGACTTTGTAGTTCTTTTTTATTAATTTAGATTATAATTTCGCTCTCACTTTCTGAGCAACTTCTAAGTTTTTATCTTTCCCTCTTCCAGCTTCTCCATTGCAACAGGTTTCTTGCATGCATGTGTTCTTCGGGTTCTGTGAAGTTGGATTTCTCAACTTTTACATGGTATTAGAGCTTTCCTACTGTTGCCTGTTCTGGAGGTCTTGAAGTCGTGATTCGAAGAAGAAAACTACAGCTTCTCTAGGGTTTTTTTTTCAATCTAGAGGAGGCACTTTTTTTGGAGCACTTTGAGCAAAAACGGACACCACCATCGCACTCAGAAGGCCCAAGAGAGTAAAAATTCATATAAAGTTTATGGTTTTTGGCCACATTGACCTTTGGGAAAAAATTTCTCCCTCCTAGGCCATACGACACGCAAAATGAGAAAAAAAATAAAAAATCTCAAAATCCATGCCCATTTAGTGTTTTTTTGGGCACTGCTAGCCACCGTGCCACCCCAGCGCCACCATGGCTCAACCCGCACCTAGCCCCCACCGGTGCATTGCCTAGCCCTCAGCCGGCGCAGCGCCACCCGGGAGCCACCCAGGCTCCATCACCACCAGGGGCATCACCCGACCGCCACCGCCCGGAAGACACAGGTGACATCACTTGTGACATCACTTTCTGGTAGAATTTTCTGACAAACATTCAAATTTTCCAGCTAGTTTTTCATTTTTCGGCGACGGGCCCATGACATGTCGACGACCGTCAATTTTTTTTCCGCGGATGGGTGATGGTCGTTTGACCGTCAAATTTTATCATGTCTCTGTGTTTTTCCAGAGAGCTCATTATTGAAGGTGTTGTTGGTTTTTCAGCCATAACTTGTGCATACGGTGTCCATTTTTGGAAAATGAAATATGGCTGGAAAGATGTTTCCAAGATAAACACAATGATGCTAGTATCATTTTCTGATTTGGCCATTTGAGTTATAATTTTTGGCGTTGAAGTAGAGGCTTCAGTTTCCTCCATCTCTACATCTAGCATCCAGGTTTTCTTCTAGTTTTTTGTACTTTCTATAATTGCTTATTTGGTGTACAGGGGATAGGATTATATACATTATGGGGGGTGAATTTTTCCTTTCTATAATATACTTCAAAAAAGACCCTTCTACTTCCATCTTATTCTTCTCTCAATGTCAAACCCCTCTGTGGCCCGGCTGTCACCACACAATTATCACACCTAGAAAGCACACATGACCAGGCTACTGATGTCACGTGGTTTATGGTTATGTCTGGATGAGTACCAACCTGTCTTGTAGTGTCCTTTTGAGGTTCTTCAGCACATAAAAAAAATGGATGAAGCCATGGGCTTGATTGGACTGAATATCTCTGACAATCTCTTATTTCACCTAGATGGTTTGACCACTCCTCGGGCTATTTGCGGTAAGTTTTCAAATTTGTTTGGCATAGTGAATGAGTTCCAAGCACTACAACTTGATGTAGAGTTGACCACTTTGTCTCCTGACATTTTTTCCACCATTGAGGACTTCTTAATGAATTTCAATGCTCTTCGATCACTTTTATAGGGATGTGGGAAGACCAAATTAGATGATGAGTGTATCTTCCTAATACTCTCAAAGCTTCACAGACAATTTTAGATTTTCTCCTCCACTTTCTATTCCATTATGGATGCTTTGGGTCCTAGGCACAATATGCCTTCCTTTGCAGCCTTCTGTGATTGGTTGACTCGAGAGTAGTCAAATCTTCAAAAGTTGAATGATGCTTTCATCTCTATGAGCCATGCCTTGGTTGCTCACCCATCTTCACAAAAGGCAAAGCAGAAATAGGTATCATCAACCACATCATCTTGGAAGGATTCCCCTTCTCAGCAGTCCTTTGGCCCACCTCCTTCACCTAAGGGGAAATCAAAGACTGAAAAACCTAAGTGTACTTATTGAAATAAGTTCAATCATGATGAGTCTCAGTGCTTTCATAAGAAGGTAGATGGATATGCCCAACAAATTGTTGATTTGATAGCTCTTCTTCATAAGAGCAAGATTGATATTCCTCCTTCCTCTTCTTGCTAGTCTTCTTCATCATCTTCTCAGGTAGATGAGTCAGACAATGAAAAGGGTCATGCCTTATGTGCATCTTCTATAGCTCCCTCTTCTAGGTGGCTACTGGATTCTGGTGTTTCACATCATATGGCATCTTCTTGAAGTTCCTTCTTATCTCTTGCAGCCTCTCCTACCCCACACATATTGATGGGGAATGACACTGTTATGCCTGTATGTGGGCAGGGTTCTACTGACATTGATGCTGGTGCATTCCATGATGTACTATGTTTTCAATCCTTGCCATCGAACCTTCTCTCAATTTATCACATTACTCACAGTGGGACAGAGAAGACAGTTGAGTTCACTGCAGATTCTATACACATCAGAGATAGTGTGACTGGCCACATTGTTGCTACAAGGATAGTTGATCATGCCACCCACCTGTACTCCTTCTCCCATTTTGGTCCACCATCTCTAATGTCAGAGAATATCTCTCCTACTTCACGGGTGTATAGTGAGAAGAAGTCAGGTCACCTAAACTTTTGTGTTGCTCCTGAGATCAGTGTTGTGGCTTCTCCACCTCCTCCTCCTATTGCGCCTGCATTTGTTCAGCATGATTCTTCTTCAGTTGTCCCTTGTATGGTCACTCCCTGCTTTGAGCCTTCCACTCCAGTTGTTGAGGGCATATCTGAGGACATTCATCTCCTCCCAGCTGACAGATTCTGCTCATCTATTGGCCCACCTTCGTTGGGGATTCCATTCTAGGAGTCTCATTCATTCTCTTTTGAGCACCAGTTAGGCCTTTTGGTTTCACCTCTCATTCAGGGGTTTCCTTGTTGCTTCGTGCCTCTGTTTCTTCCACATTGGAGTTCCATTGGTTCGATCATTCCTATAGGGGTTCCATCATTCTAGGGGGGCTTTGGTGTCTCATCCCTCTCTCATGGGGGTTTTGATTGTACTTATCATTTTGAGAGAGTCTCTTGAGCCATTCTTTTCTGCATTTTGTTCTATCTCTTTTTAGAGAGGGGTTTTTCCCTCTTGGTTTTCTCCTTTATCTCTGGTTTACAGATATTTCCTTGTATTGGGTACCTGATCAGGCCTTGTTTCCAGGACCCATTTTCCTGCTTTCATAGTTGTGTTAGGTTAGCTTACCTCCTGAGCTTTTCTTAAGGGGGGTGTTAGACTAATTATCTATTTACACTTATTAATTAGATCACTTTGATTTAATTAATTAAGTTGTTTATTACTCTAGTTTACTTAAGCTATCTCTTAGGTGCATTATAATTAATATTTATATTAATTATTAATGTGCAACCTATCTTTTTTAGTTTTAGGATTTTGTTCACCTTTATAGGTTGAACTTTTTAGTTCTGTCTTCATTAATTCATATTATAATTTCGCTCTCACTTTCTGAGCAACTTCTGAGTTTTTCTCTTTCCCTCTTCCATCTTCTCCATTGCAACAGGTTTCTTGCATGCAAGTGTTCTTAAGGTTCTGTGAAGATGGATTTCTAACTTCTACAACACTCACTTGAAAAATTTGGAATACTGCCTGACACTCTCAGGAAAATTTGACAAAGTTGAGGTACAACCACATGGTTAGCACAAGACACAATAAGTACACGTCTAAAAGATCGAAGGTACCACCTAAATCACCACACTTTCAAGGAGAAACGTCTTGCAGTTCCCTACTTGATCTGGACTCTCCACAAATGGACAGGTCCACTCGCGGATGGAGTGGATATTTTCATGAATATAACAATAGAAAAAGCCAAAAGCACGAAGATATCGATGAAACAAAAGAGCCCACATTTGAACATCCTCTATTTGAATTAGGCAGTGAGGAAGACATCACTGAAGAAGAGTATGATAAACTCAAATAGAGAAAGAGGTTCCACAAGATAATGGAAAAGATGATTTACGAGGATAAGGAGAAGTACTTCCTCCATTTAGCATCCACTGGTGTAAAATTACTCAAGGATTATGATGTGGAATAACTAAAAGAAAAGGAGATACCAACTCTTATTTCTATTCTCGCCAAATAGCTTACCTTAATGCAAACGGAGATTGCGACTCTCAAGAAAGAGAAGGCTAAACCCAAAATGAAATACTCGATGGACTCCATTTGTCCATTTCCTTTTGACAAGAGTATCACTATGGTTCCATTCCCTCCCAACATGGCACGGCCAAAATACGACAAGTATATGGGATAAACTGATCCACATGACCATGTTAGCTAATTTTGTGCTCTTAGCATAGAGTACATGCATGAACCTACTTACCTCATGCGGCTTTTTCCTTGAAGTCTAGGAGGCAACGCCATGGAATGGTTCTCAAAACTTACACCCAAGGTCAAAAATTTTGAGGAGCTAATACAATAGTTCATCCAACATTACTCCTATAATATCTAGAATGATGTGACTATGATGGATCTATGCAACACTAAACAAAAGACTGGCGAATCTTTTACCCACTTTCTACAAAGGTGGAGGAAAATCTTTGCATGGTATTCAAGAGCCATTCCCAAATCTGAGAAGATGGAAATCTTTGTCAATAACTTAATACCAGAATTAAACTACGCATTTCAGATGCAAGATTCCCCTAGCTTCGACAGGATGATCAAGAATGCCCTCTGTATCGAAGAAGTTGTTAGGGTTTTTTCTTGCAGGGCCTCTAAAGATGCTTGAATACTTAAACAACCCTATGAATCCCAATGCTTTTGATACTCTAACTCAAGCAAGAGAAAGCACTAATTGATGAGGTATTTTGATAACACTGGGGATACTTATTATCACCTTCTTTTTTGAGATCCACTGACTCAGGCAGGTCTTACCTATGACTAATTACTGACTTGACAGTGTCTTTAGAGTGGATTTTACTCATGTGCTGAATGCTCTATTTTTAGATGGACATGTATATAACAATACAAATAACTATGACAATTTTGAGAAAAAGCTTGATAATCCAAATCAATATCTTAGTGATAGCAAACAGCAGCATAATAGGGAATTTCATCTTTCTTTCCTTTTGCAATTCTTGTGAATCTAGGAGGAATAACCTATTGATTTACTCTTTAAGAAATCAACAAACTTCAACTGTAGTCATATATGAGTACAATTGATTCTACACAAATATCCTTGAAAGTAATTGGTTTAAATGATATTGAATATGTGGATGATGATAGATTACCAAACCAATTTCTAGACCAGTGCCTATCCTTGGGCTTATCAGATCAATAAATGAAGATCCACAGAAAAACAAAACAAAATACTATAATCTACCTTACAACCTAAATGCAACTCAGATAAAATGCCTTACAAGCTATCCTGTCACCTCTATAATATTGTATCAAATCCCTAAATATTGTTATGCTCCCTGAAATTACTCACAAAACTTAGTTCTTTCCTTGAAAGAAACTTGCAAGCAATTTAATAGCTACCTTGTAACCAATATGCTTAAAAATGCCTTACAAATTTAAACATAAAAGAGCATACAAAACAAAATAAAGAGACAACAATAAGATAGAGTAAAGTTGCACTATATTTTGTTCAAATGTTTCTATTTCAATACATAAAAAGCTCAAAAAAGCTTGAAGACATAGACACAAAGCTAGAAAGTCTGATTCTCAATATATTTTCATCTCCTTTACATTTATAAAACTTAATCTATTTATAGGCCCTTAACCATCTTGGAATCCTTAACATTAGGATGCAACAAGCTTCGGATGGTTTAAGGAACCTAACCCTAAAAGTATAGAAAAGACAAAGAATGAGAATGTAGAAGCGGTGGAGAGACAAAAATAGGGGATGAAATCTGATATTGTTTGTCTTCTTCTGGAATCTGGTGCCTTTGTCTGACAATATTCAGGATAGCATCTGATATTCATTATGAGACTAAGTGACCTCCATTATAGGCTAACTTACACTTATCTTTAGTAATAACTAACCTCCCTGTGCTCAATGATCAGGCGTCAAATATTCCCCTTTATTCTTCATCCAGGATTTCCTCCTCTACTACCACAGACTTCTTCTTCTTAGGCTTGGTCCATAGGTCCCATGCTATCACTTCATCCTCTGTAGGCCATTTAAATCTCTATGCACTCTATAGTTGCACCTTCTATCTCTCCCATCTGACATCTGTGATGCTTTTAACATCCATTAAGAACTTATTCATGTCAGTTTATGCCTTGAAGGCCTCATCCAAAATCTTATTGAAACCTTCCATATCTAAATCAGATCCTGAAATAAATGCCTCATTACTTGGCATTTTGCTATCAAATTCATTCCTCCAAGCCTCCAAGCCTTTAACTTGATCATCTTCTCCTTTTAATGGAGGAACAAATCTATTAAACTCTGGAGAAAATAGGCTTAACTTAGCCTCAATCTGTTTTAGCTTACCTTTAAAGAAAGATAAGGCTATATTAACCTTTTTGATCTCATCCTCCACCTCTGTCACAATCTCAGGTAAATCTGATCTATGTGGCTGCAAAGAGGCCAACTTTTCAAATGTTTGGACCCTAGGAGACCAAGTAACAAAATAAGGGCTCAAAATATCAATGTACCCTGTCACTTTTGTATAGAAATTGGGTAATTTATTATAAGCATTTAGGATAACATCTGTCTTATCCTTGAGCATATCAACCCTATGCTATAGAATGCATCTTAATGCATTTAGGGCTACCTCATTATTCTTTTTGCCCATATCCTCTATCTCAACCACTTCCTCTTATTTTTCTTTCTCTTCTATCTTTAAAGGTTGTTCTGAAGGCACATAAACTACTTCAGGTTTCTCTTCTAGTTGCTTCAGTAACTCAACAATTACCTTATCTTGCTGGTGTATCTTTATGTGGCACAACTCCCTATCTTTTTCTAGGGCAACAGTTTCCTCAATCAGAATGCTACACTTCTCAGACAATTGTTTTGTCTTATCTTCATTCAAGTGAGCCCAATGAGTCATAATCTAAGAAATCTCCAAATCTTTGGTGTTCTGCATAGTCCTGACCATTTGGTTCCCCACCATGTTCTCCTGAATGTTCACTAGTTGAGGCTTTTAATCTTTGGGACATAAACTCCACATGGCAAAGGCTTGTGACTTTGGACTATATCCAAATCCCTTTATCATGTCACCCATCTTAATCTCACTAGCCAATTTGAGGTCTGGCTGCTTCCTAATCTGATCAATAATAAATGTTGAGGCTAAGTCCTAGCCCTTAGCAAGCAAAATGCCACTGTTCAGAACCATGTTTCTTGCCTCATCTAGAGAGACATCCTCACTATCAAGATCATAAGCTAGAAAAGCCTCATTTGCAACTGTTTCCTCTCCATCTGTCTTCAATTGTGCCCTAATTTTTTCTTTCTTATGCCACCTTAAAAAGTCTTTAAATTCATCAGTCTTGATAAATTTATCATCACTTAGAAATTGTTGCTGATGTAATAACCTCTCATTAATGCATTCCTTAAGAGGCAACTCTATATTTTCTTCCCCATCAAATTGTTGCCTCTTCCCCTGTCTAATTATCTTCCTTAGATTATGATCATATAATCTATTTCCAGGAATGAGGGCACCTGTTCTATCTCCTTTCTTCTCTTTCCTAACAGAGGAAGTCTGAGCAAGGTCAACTTTTTGCCTCTTTGTAGCAGGCTCTTCTACATCATCTGGCTATGACACTTCAGTTAGGTCAATGATGTGAGAATTTTCTCCTTGTACCTGTGCTGCCTCTGCAACATCCTATTGAGGTTGGTCATAGTGAGGTGGACGGGCATAATCACCATCACTATCACTCTCATATTCTAATTCTGAATATTTAGGCTCCTTTGCTCCTTTCTTATCTAAAACATTATCCAACTGCTCACAAAGTACATAAAAATTGTCAAGCATGGCTTTAATCTTGTCAAAATAAGGCAAGTTAGGGTAAAACCCTCCAAATGATAATCCATTTCTCCTTATTTGCTTTTCCAAATTCAGTAACTCCTAAATTCTATCTCTTCTTGTCCTTATCTCGTCTTCATCCAGGAGATTTCTTGTGGCATCCTCTTCCACATAAAAACCATGCACATTTGTATTAGGGATGGTAGGAGTCAGAAGTTTCCTAACTTTTGCAATGAATCCCTCTGGGTCAATATACCTGTATAATGTTGTCCTCATCTTGCAGCTTTCCAACCATGCATTCACCTAATCAATAGCACCCTTTCCAATGGTAAAGTTAAAGATTTTAAACTGCCTAGGGGTTAAGATCCCCTTCCTATGTGGTGCAAAATGTTCATTGTCTGTCAATAATAGTTGCCATATGAATTCCATAGTAGCAACTCTGGATGGCACATGATAGGGTAGGACATGAGGTGGATGTGTGCATCCATATACCCTAATCATGGTAAAATTTTCTTCTAAGAAGAAGTATCCCCAGTTGTGATCACCCTCCCATTTGTCCACGTACTCACAAGGTCTCAACAATTGTAGCACCTTTACTGGGAGTCTGTTTTTGTTGATACGCATGCTCTGCATTAATGGATATACAATCCAATTTTCAAATCCACAAAAATATAGTCCTTGGATGTATATCTCCATATCCTAACCCAAAACTGAATAGGATTAGGCCTCTCCTGGAAAATCCTCTGAGGATTCAAGTTATTCACATTCATAATCCCATAATTAAAATGCAATAACAAATGCATCAGGATTGAATAATGAAAGAACCTAGGTTCCTTCTCTTTGGGATCCTTCATCTTCTTCTACATAGCTGCAAATCCCTCATGCATTTTTTCAATAATATACTATATGTAGTCATAACTGGTGCTAGAATGCACCTCTTGCAAGTCTAGTACCATCATCAAAATTCCATCATTTATCTTTTCTGCTCCTCCATCTATTCCTAGCACTCTAAATAAAGCATAGGAAATATACTTGATATAGAAATTTAAGTCCTTAAAGTAGTAGGGTGTAGTCCCAGGTATAGGAGTAAGATGGTTCCTAACCTCCTTAAGCATATGCTTCTGTAATTGACCCCTAGAAACACCAGGTTTTAACCTATACCTCTCCTCTTGCTTAGTAATATTTATCTTGGTAGGCATGGTACTGTATAAGCCAAAGGCTTGCATAAATGAATTCCTATTTAACATCAATAGGGTAGTACCATCATTTTTCTTGATTGTCCTAGACAGAACATCATAGTGGCTGGAAAGACCTAGAAACAAGTCTACATCTATATAGACATCAGGGACAATTAACCTAGCAAGACCACAAGTCGAAGGGTTTGACACTGGGATTTCTTTATCAGAATTATAATAAAAGTAATTGTATAGATAAAAACCTATGGATCCTAGAGTGTGAGCATCTCTGATCTCACAATAGTCATCTGCCAGCAAATTTGCATTTGCCCTCTTGTTCTGGGTGGACCCTGGCAACAAATTCAAGAATTCATCAGAGAAATTCCTCTTCCCTTTTGCATCATCGTCTACTTCATCACTTCTTCCACTAGTGGAAGCCACACTAACGGCCTTACTCATCTTGCTCTGTTTCAACCCTTTTTTTACCGATATTGAAACAAATCTCCTCTCAGAACTCACTGCTCTCCTCAATTCACTGCTTAATAATTTAGGAAACTTGATAACCAGAGAATTACTCTGCAACTAATCAATTTCTGCCTTCTGAACACAAAAGACCTAACACTTCTTCTCTTTGCAATTTTGGATGAAAGATAATTGGAAATTAATCTGCAAACAACTCTTTATGGCAACCAAGTACATAGCTCATCATTGAGAAGACAATCAATTTTTCTTTCAAGATAACATGCTATGGAATTGATTGAAATCCTAGCCGTAGTTCATGAGTGTGATAGGAAATCAAATTCATAAAAGTGTGTCTTCAGAAAAACCCTTATAAAATTTGAATACGATGACATGTCTTCATATGATTGGTTCCTCGTCAGACATCTCAGCTACCCCTTTTCATATAGCAATTAATTTCCTAGATTCTCATTGGACACTGAATCTCCACGTTGTCATATCAATAACTGTTGCCTTTTATCATTTTTCATATTCAGCGACCACGCGACTACACAGTGTCTCATTATCGCTGAGCAAATTTCTTAACTCCCAATTCTCCTGGAGATCTAGCAACTGAGTGATTTCCTTTACTTGGCTAACCATAGTTCACTTCTGGAAATCACGTGACTGTATGAATCAAAATCACTAGATGAAATGCTTAACTCAGAGTTTATTTGGAGACCCCGCGACTGAAAGTTTATCTTTACCTTTAACTATTATTGCCAAGTCATTGAGTGTTTATTTCCCATTATGAGACCTCGTGACTAACCTTAGTCACTCAATCACTGATTAAAAATGCTATTTGATATTTCTTTCAGATACTACACAAAAACCTTTACCTTTTTATTTTAATTCAGAGACTATGCGACTAAAGGTTATCTCTCTGTCATGAGCACTTTTTACTCTCATGCAGATTTGATAGAGACTTAGCAACCTCTGTTGATCTTATTACACTTCACATCTGATGGCTGCGCTAAGTCCCTGAGTATATTTTAAAATCTTTAAATCATTTGGAGACTACGTGACTAGCCTTCATCCTTCTCATTTTGGACACATGTCTCCTTTAACTGTTTGTCTTTGAATCACTGATTAAATACTGACTTAGCATCTTAATCCAGCGACAACCCAACTGCCATATACTCTAAACCTCGTAGTTTGTCATGAAGTCTCGGCATCTTTCACTTAACTATCATTTTACTTGGAGACTCCGCGACTTAAGCCTTTAACATGTCACTTAGCTGCGTACTGATTTGGAGACCCCATGACTGAAGCAATCGCTAAGTCTCATGAAAAATCACTAACTGCATGATACTTTGTGTGACACCATTACTTGACTACTTGCTTAATTAATGCCTAATGACATGTTTCCGCATTGGGAGACATTGCGACTAAAAGGTTTCGCCAAGTCTCATAACAAATAATGAATATTCTATTTCTTTCTGAGACATCCTGACAATAGTTAATCGCCAAGTCTCTGAACAAAATGGAATATGCTTCTAGGATCAAGCGACTAGGCGACTACCCGAAAAAGGCACATGACTTAAGTTTTTCAAAAAGGTAATGCAAAATTAGAAACTTGATTGTCATTTTAGGGATTTTTTGCATTTTGACTTAGGAGATAGCTTAGGGTTTTGGGTTTTGTTACTATTCAAATGGATTCTGACCTAACAACATAAAACTTTCACATGGTTTTTAAAAAATGAGACATATCTTCTGATTTTCTATAGAAATGGCATGAAGACACAAAATTTTGGGGCAAACCAACAAAACCAGGAATACAACCAACAGTGGTTGTACCTAAGGATTGACTAAACATAGTTTATGGCAAAGAACCACAGAATCTCTGATTGCAGACCTTTCAAAAAATGACGAGAACACCAACTAACCTAAAACAAAAGGGAAACTATTTACAGCATTTACATGGAAGTATTCACAATATGATACATACGTACTTGTGCATAAACTTATGATTTGTAGTTGAAAAAGGGCTTCAAGAATTGCCCATGCATAGGCAACTCAAAATATTCTCCCTCCATGTCCTTCAATAAGTAAGAGTCTTTTCCAAAATTCTTTGAAACAATAAATGGCCCTAGCCACAAAGACTCAAACTTCTTATGTTTTCCTTTATCTTATGCTCTTGCATTCCATTGGAGAACTAAGTCACCAGACTGGAATTTTCTCTCAGTAGCCCTTTTATCAAAAAGATACTTCATCTTTTGTTATAATTTCATGTTTTCCTTTTGGCTATTCCTTCTTACTTCATCCAATTCTATTAACTGAGTTATTCTGTTCTGCATACTATCAAAAACATCTAAATGTTCTTCTTGTATAAATTGACATATTGGCAATAAATTGTTAATGGGAAATCTTGCATGTAAACCATACACCAGCTCAAATGGAGAATTTCCAGTTGCCTTTTTAACTGTTACTTTGTCAGCCCAAAGTGCTAGTTTCAACTTAGTATGCCATGTTCTTCTATTCTTTTCCAGAGTCCTTTTTAGTATTTTTAATATACTCTTATTACTAGACTCAGCTTGTCCATTAGCCTATGGATGATGTGGGGATGAATATGATATTGTAATCCCATATTTTTCATAGAAACTTGTCATTTCTTCTGATCTGAAACTCATGGCATTGTCCATTACTAACTTAGCAGGTACACCAAATCTGGTTATAATATTTTCCATGATAAATTCAGTAACTACCATGCTTGTTGCTTTCTTTGTCTAGGGATGGCTTCAATCCACTTAGTAAAATAATTTGTGGCAACTAATATCCAACTATGTCCTCCACTAAATTTCTCTTGAAATTCACCAATAAAATCAAGTCCCCACATAGTAAAAGGAGCTTCGGTACTTACTGGATTTAGCAACAGAGCACCTGAAAACTTCAATTTATTGGAAAACCTTTGACAAGGTTCACACTTCCTGACATGTTCATAAGTATCCTTGAATAAAGTAGGCCAATAATACCCAACCCTTAAAATCTTGTGGGCAGTAGTCTTAGCGGAAAAATGACCCCCACACTCTCCTTCATGCATTTCACTCAGAACTTTCTTAGCTTGGTATTTGTCAAGGCATAACAACAATACACCATTCTTATCTTTCCAAAACAAGTCACCCTGGATCAAAGTGTATCTTTGAGTTTGCAATTTCAGACTTCTTTTCTGATTTTCTGACAAATGATCAGGACACTTAGCATTTTTGAGAAAGAAAACAATATTAGTATAGAATGGCTTCCTTTCTATGCTTGTGATAGTTTGATCATGCACTTCTGTCTGATTTGTTTGTACTAGATCCAATTTTTCTTCTATCATAAGCTTTACCAGACCTTGTCCTCTTATCAATTTTGTAATATGGATCTCAAGGTTAAATTCTTGAATTCTGGTGATCCACTTAATTCTCTTACCAATTACCTCTGACTGTGTAAGGATATCTTTTACTACTGAATGAGGAACATAAGCCTGTATCTTAGCACAAACCAAGTATGGCCTGAAATATTTCACACCTTTTACCAAGGCATAAGCCTACTTTTCCATTATTTCATAATTAATCTCTACCACTTGCAAGGATTTACTGTAAAAAGCAATTGGATGTTCAAACCCTTGTTCATCTCTTTGTAACAAAATAGCAACAATTGTATGAAATGATGCAAATGAAAACAAAGAAAAAGGCTTCATATAATCTAGAGATTTCAAAACTGGAGCCTCTTGTACTGCTTTTTTTATTTTTTCAAATGCTTGTTGGGCTTCTTCATTCCAAACAAATTTGGCATCTTTCTTTAGCAATTTTACAATGGTTTAACAATCTCTACAAAATTTTCTATGAACCTTCTGACAAATTTAATCTTTCCTAAGAAAGATTGTACACCTTTTAAGTTCTTTGGAGCAGTCACCCTTTGAATTGCCTCCACTCTCTCAGGGTCTATTTTTACCCCTTCTCTAGATACTATATGTCCAAGCAACTTTCCCTCTTTTACTGCAAAATGACATTTCTTGGGATTTAGTGAGACACCATATTCCAATGCCTTATTGAAAATCTTACCCAAGTGATCACAGTGATCTACTGCTCTTTTAGAATATGTAGTCAAATCATCCTGATAAATGACCATGAATAAATCTATAAATTCTTTGAAAGCAACATCCATGGCCCTTTTAAAATTTTCCCCTGCATTTATCAATCCAAAAGGCATTCTGATATACACATAAGTCCCCCATGGAGTAGTAAATGTAGTTTTGTACTACTCTGATTCTTTAACTAGGACCTGTTTGTATCCTGAGAAACCATCCATCATAGACAGTAACTCACAACCAGTCACCTTATGCAACATTGTTTCCATATTAGGCAAAGAATAATTTTCTTTCAATCAAGCAATATTTAGATTTCTGAAATCCAAACACAGTCTGATATCACCATTTTTCTTTCTGACTGGCACTAAATTTGATACCCAAGTTGAATTTTTGATTGGCTGGATTATACCAGCATCTTTTAGCTTCATTAATTCTTGTTGCATTTTAGGAGCCAACAAGGGGTTAATAGGCCTCTATTTTTTCTAAATGGTTTCACATCTGATTTCAATGGGATTTCATGTTGAAAAAGGTCCTCTCTATATGCTTTCAAGTCCCTATATGACCAAGCAAAGATATGTTTATATTTTCTCAACAATTTGATCAGATTTATTCTTATATGAGAGTCCAAACCCTTTCCAATATAAACTATTTGAGGACTACTTTCAAATCCTAAATTTATGTCTTCTAAATCCTCAACTTTGGCATTGCTTAGCTTTGATGAATCATTTTTTTGACTACTAAACAATGCTTCAAGCTCAACTAAACTCCTAGGAATCTGATTAGAGCTTAACTGGACAACCTCATTTTCCAAAATTTAGTCTTTTCCATCATTATTTTCTAGTAAAGTACTACAATCTATGCTCTAGTTTTCATAATGGTCTAGACATTGTATGAACCTTAGAATATCTTGATCATCTTGGAAAACTTGCCAATTGTATATGTTGTCTAGAACAACTGGTCTTATTTTGACTTCTAATATTGACACCCCATGCAAGGTCAAATCATCATTTTTTAAAGCAACATTTTCTAAAAAGTCAGCCATTATATTTTTTGACCTTTCTAACCAACTTATGTCAAAGGCATCAAACATTTCAATTTGATCCCAAATAGCATACTTATACATTTTCAATCTGTCATTCTTTACAACATATTTGGATCTAACTTGAGCTACTACCAACTCAGAATCACCATAAACCTTTAAACACTTTATATCATGTTTGATAGCCATTTCCAGTCCTAAAAACAAAGCCTCATATTCTGTAGTACTGTTTGTACACTGGAAGGCTAATAGAAATGAATACTTAAAAGTTGTACCTGATGGAGATATCAACAATACACCTTCCCCTGATCCTTCTTTAGAGCAAGCACCATCAAAGTACATCTTCCACAATCCATCTCCCTGCATCATAGACCATTGACTCTATAATAAAAATAACTATCAAAGCTTATGATGAGGAAGAAAGATCCTCTAAAGGTCTTATTGTTCTACCCATCAGAGTCAGACCAATTGAAAGGAAGGTCATATTTCAAGTTCTGGATCTACCCCTAGCCTACAATATCCTATTGGGGAGACCATGGATTCATGAAATGAAAGTTGTACCATCTACTTACCACCAATGTATCAAGCTCCCGCATAATGGGGTGGAAGTGATAATTCCTACAGATGCTAATTATACTTGCAACAATATCAAAGAAGGTAGTATGATTCCACATAACAAGGAGGATATGGATGAGATTGATCCTGAGACTACCAAGGACATGGTTATGAAGAGTTTTGGAAAAATCTTAAAACTTGAAGAAACAGGTATGGGAGAATACAAGCTAGACATGACTCCATCACTGACAGAACTTTCGGTATCACCAAGATCCTATGGAAAACCTTCCTCAACATTTACACCTACTGCATCCAAGGAGCCAGAAATCTACAAAGCAACTGGCATGGTAAAGGCATACACATCTTCTTTAGATAACACAGAAGAACGGGCAGTCTTGGACTGGCTTTACAAAGGAGAACCAAAGGAAGTTGAGGTCAAACATGTAGAGATTCCCCAGAAAAGTACAAAAAATGATATGATCTCCTCAATCAAATGGCATACAAAGGAAAAGGACCTCTAAGTGATACAGGAAGAGGACTTATTGAACCTGTACACATGGAGTTCAGGAATACCAGAGACAAAATAGGACAAGGTTTTAATACTAAATCTGACAAACCTACTTCAAAAGATAGTCTAATCTCTAACAAAAGGAGTGATGAAACAAAGGAGATAGAACTAGAGCTATGGTCCTATGAAAGGTTATTAAATGTTGGCACAGATAATCCCAACTATCAAGGAGAGCGCTATGTACCAATCTTTGAGGTACCACAAGATCTTTACACCCCTTTGTTAACACAACCTCATATTCAAGAGGTAGGAGACATAACAACAGCTGATCCAAAGATACCATTCATAGCAACAGTTACTAAAGACACACCTCGACAATAGGATTTAAATCCTAACTGGGGGCAATTAGTCATAATCACACATGTCCTTGATTTACCACACTTTGATCCACAGATACCTAACCGAGTACACCAGAAAACTATTGCTGAATACTTAAACCGATCTGATGACAAAACCACTGACTCCCATGATTATGAATGGGATGAGCTATCTATCACCACAAAAGACATTGAAATAGATACAATTCACATGTTTGTGGCTCCCTCAGCACCTCGTGAACATTCTAACACTACTCCCAACAACACTAATATTCCTAAAGTAGAGGAAGAGTTCCTTCCCCCAATCATTGATGGAGAGACTGGTGTTCTCATAAGTCTAGAATAATTTCAAAGGGGACAAGCACGAAGCCTCCTTTTATAAAGAGATGATGATGAAAGTTCTACTAACGAGTCACTAGAGTTTGGTCTGCATATAACTAAAAATGACCCTTTTAATGATGATTTAGCTCTTATTGATCTAAACATCAAAGAATTTAACTTAATAGGCCATGTCATGCCAGTTTATAGTCATGATGCTAATGTGATGCTATCCTTCCCAAAGTCTGAATCCTTGTCTTTGATAAACCCAAACCTAATTGATTAGACTAGTACAGATCCTACTCCTATCCTCAACTTTCCCAATGACTACAATTTGGCTTTCTATCTAAATTCTTGTGAAACTTATCCTTCTTCCACCAATGCAAGGAGCATTAACATGTCACAGGGGGATATCAAGTTTCTTAGTCAAAAATTGAAAAATAAAAATAAAAATGGAACTGATGGTGAAAACCACATTGTGGCAGTATTAGATCCTAAAAAGGTAAAAATAAAAGATGTATTTGATGGTGAAAACCTCTCAGAGGTGCCAAAGGATGAGATTATTGATATCCTCCCCGAGCAATTTCAGGAAAGGTCTTCAATTCTGATAGAACCAACACAGCCAGTTAATTTGGGCGCAATTGAAGATCCTCAAATAGTACACCTAGCACAATCTTTGTCAGAAGAAGAGAAGACATAAGTCTCGAAGTTCCTGAAAGATAAGAAGATCAACTTTGCATGGTCTTATACATATATGCCTGGACTAGATCCTAATCTAATCATGCACCACTTATCTATAGCTCTCAGGATCAAGCCTGTGAAACAAAAACTTAGAAAGATGCATCCTTGTGTTGCATTTCTAGTAAAATCAGAGCTAGAGAAATTGTTAAAAGCTGGATTTATCAGAGTCATTGCCTATGCAGGATGGATCTCCAATGTGCTCCCCGTACCTAAATCTGATAAATCTATCAGGATATGTACAGAATTTAGAGACTTAAACAAAGCATGTCCTAAGGATGACTTCCCGCTACCTAACATTGACATGATGATAGACCTCATAGCAGGCTACCAAATGTATTCACTAATGGATGGCTTCTTAGGCTACAATCAGATAAAAATTTCCCCTGATGATCAAGAGAAAATCGCATTTACATGCGCATGGGGAACCTTTTGCTGGAACGTCATGCCATTTGGGTTAAAGAATGCCAGTGCAACATATCAAAGAGCAATGACTACTATATTCCATGATATGATGCATAAAAACATGGAGGATTACGTGCATGACACCTTAGCTAAATCCAAAGAGAGGAGTACTCATATTGATGACTTAAGGAAGATATTGGATCGTATGGAGAGATTTCAACTCAGGATCAATCCAAAGAAGTGTGCGTTTGGGGTCAAATTAGGAAAGCTCTTAGGGTTTATTGTCTTACTGAAGGGAATTGAGGTAGATCCTACAAAATTCAAATCCATTCTAGAGATGACTCCTCCACGCAACATCAATCAATTGAGGACATTACAAGGGAGACTTCAATCAATCAGGAGGTTCATGTCACAAATTTCTAACAGAGCATGACCCTTTACCAAATTACTACATAAAGGGGTCACCTTCAAATGAGATGAACACTGTGAAGCCAACTTCAAAGAATTAAAAGGGTACCTAGCTACTCCTATTCTTATGGCACCTATTCATTGAAAACCATTACTCTTGTATATTTTAGCTACAGCTACATCATTAGGAGTATTATTATCACAAGAGGATGAAAAAAGGAAATAAAGAGCTATCTACTACATAAGTAGAACACTAGTCTCCTATGAGCTCAATTACAACATTATTGAGAAAGCATGCTTAGAAATCATCTTTGCATCACAAAAATTGAGACACTACATACTCTCACATACAGTAAGGCTCATTGCTAAGATCAATCCTCTAAAGTACCTTTTGAGAAAAATGGCATTAATAGGACGTCTGGAAAAATGGGTCCTCATTCTAAGTGAATTTGACATTGAGTATGTAGACAGGAGGGCTATTAAAGGACAAGTCCTCGCAGACCAACTAGCTGATTCACCACTTCAAGATGTGAGCCTTTACAAATTTAATTTCCTGATGAGACCATTATGCATTTGACTGAATACCCATGGAAGATGTACTTTGATGGTTCTTTCATGCAAAAAGTCTCTGGAGCAGGAGTTCTGTTCATAACTCCTCAAGGCTACAAGATACCCAAGTTTTACAAATTGATGTTCCCATGCACGAACAACATTTCTAAATATGAGGCACTAGTAAACAATCTTAAGCTTGCCATGGAATGTAAAATTATAGAGTTACATGTATATGTTGACTCCTATCTCATTATCAATCAAGTTAATGGAGATTACCAGACAAAAGATGAAAATTTGACACCCTACAAGCAACTGGTTGATGACCTCAAGAAGTAATTTGTCTTTATCACATTCTAGTAGATTCCCATAATAGAGAACAAAGTTGTCGATGTTATGGCTACATTGGTGTCCATGTTACAACTGGAGGAACATCAATTCTGCTATGACTTCTTGGTGGAAGAACTCTCCTATCCTGCCTTTGATACCCTTGAATACCAAGTAATCTGTGCTTTGAACACCCCAGACCAATCTCGGTATGCTAATATCATTGCTTACCTTACTAACCAAACCATTCCTAATGATCTATCCAGAAATGAGAAAAGAGCGCTGATTAGGAAAGCATCATGTTATGTCCTCATAACTAATAACTTATATCAACAAGGTCTCGATGGTACGCTTCTTAGATGTTTAGAACTTGAAGAGTCCGATCACACGTTAAAAGAAGTCCATGAAGGTGTATGTGGATCTCATTCAAATGGCTTTTCACTAGCAAAGAAACTGCTCAGAGTAGGCTATTACTGGCCTACCATGGAGAAAGATGCTATTCATTTTTTCAAAACATGTCATAAATGAAAAACACATGGAAATCTCATCCATGCTCCTTCAGAGAACTTATACCTTTCATTACACATTGGCCATTTCAGCAATGGGCCTTTAACTTGGTTGGACAAATATATCCCAATTCTTCAAATGGACACAAGTTCATCATTACAGCCATTGAGTATTTTACAAAGTGGGTTGAGGTCGTACTGCTAATCAAAGCCACTGGAAAATAGGTGGCTATGTTCATTTTGAACTACATTATCTATAGATATGGGATACCCTCTTCAATTGTAACAGATAATGGGGGCCAATTTAAAAATCAAGACATTGATGACCTTTGTGAACAGTTCCACATCACTCAACATTGCTCCTCAATTTATTACCCTCAAGGTAATGGACAGGCTGAGACATCTAATAAGAGTATTCTCAAAATCCTACACTGCACTGTAAGTAAGTCTGGCAGAGACTGGCATCTATAACTGAATCCAGCACTATGGGCCTGCAGAACAAGCATCAAAACACCAATAGGAGCCATGTCATTTTCCTTGGTCTATGGAGCTAAATAAGTACTACCTATTGAGGTTGAAATCCCATCTTTGCGGATATCTTTACAAGGTCTTGTTATTGATGAGCAATACCGCATAGATAGGGCGAATTCTTTAGACCTACTTGATGAGCGCAGACAATAGGTGTTCGATCATCTAAAGGTGTACCAAGAATGTATGTCCAAAGGGTACAACAAGAAGGTCAAACCACAAAAATTTGAAGTAGGGGATGTCGTCCTAAAGGAAAATCCTAAGAACCAGCTAACAAAGAGCAGAAAGGAAAATTTGAACCTAACTGGTTAGGACCTTATGTTATCCCTGCTACTTTTGGGACTAGAGCTTATCAACTAGATGCACCTAAGGGAGACATCCTTCTGGATCCTATCAATAATCTACATTTGAAGTGGTTCTATGCTTAATGTTCGGCTAGCAGAGCCTGTATAGTGAAATATTTCTCAGAAAATACCAAAAACATTCAGAAAATTGATCCTGAGGAAATCCAAAAATAGTGGAAAAAGTCCTGAAAAAAGGTATCCTTGGTGAAAACGTGGCAAACAGGCGCCTTGATACTACAAAAACATTCAAAAAAGCAAAAATAGAAAGAAAATTGAAAAAGAGAAAAGTGCCTTGATGAGAACCTAGTAAAACGGGCATCTTGGTAGCAAAAAAAGAAAGAAAAGGTCTTGTCAAGTGGTGCAAACCTGGAAATCAGGCATCACTTGTGTTCTGCGCTCCATCTATCAATGCATTGTTGATACTAAGCCTTCATGATTACACCTGTGCTAAAACATTGACTTTGTTTCCTACACAACTATCTTATCCTTGCTTGGGATTTGTCTATGTTTATGTCTTAGGATCAAGTCATTCTGCACTGAGGGCATCTTTGCCAGTCTGATAGGTTACATCTGCTAGGTCATCACAGGTTGATTTGTCTTGTGATACCATGCTTCTTGATACTTTTTCCAAACTGTTACTTTTGTGAAACAAGGCTGACACAAACATTACACTAATGTGAATGGTGTTCCTATGACCCACATGGGATTGCAAATAGGAATAACAACATACACAGACATGGAACACATCTTGCTTGAATTCCAACTTTTTGATTGATGAATCTATACTGCGCTTAAAAAATGAATCAATAGTATTTCTCAATACTACCTTAAAAATAGTTTGATCTTGGTTTGATTATGACTCTTTTATGTACCCATGAAATTTTCACTAGGGGCATCTAAGTAGTTATGAGTTTTCTTTGATTGATTCACAATTGATAGTTGTTATGTCTTCTGAGTTACTCATGACGTCTGCACAAAGGTAAAGAGTCACAAAGACAGGGGGCATAACATTTTCTTGGTTTTCTATGTCAGGTGATTGTTCCAAAAGATCCTATAAATTTCACTTAACTTAGATTTTTATGGTAAGTGCTGCCACTATGGGTGGATAGCCTCATATATCTCGATCTTCATTATTTGTAAACTATGGTGAGGTTGGAACAATTTCCTTGTCTACTTTTCTAACTCAGATTCTTGCTAAGGTATACGAAGCATAATGTACCCAAGGATATGAATTTTCAAGGTCATTGCGGGTCCAATATCTTGCCTTACATAGAATCTAATATATTAAAAGGAAGGTGACTATCGTGTTATCCTGGCTTCTATGCCTTGATACCTAAGTCTATTTCTGACATTCCACTAACACATAGTATTCATACTTTCATAATATTAGTGGGTATTAGTGATGGTTGTACTATCAGGTGGTATCCATTCTGAAAAATGCCCAATGATGATAAAAAAGATACAATATCTGCAAGTGAGTGACAACTCCTAAGAGTCTGCATATAGCTACATTTAAAGATTGCATGATGCATTCAGAAGTAAAAGCATAAAAAATTTGGGCTCAAAAATGATTTCTATTGTCTTATTCTAAATCTAAGTTAAATTACATCCATTTACTATTACTGATATCAATATCGTTGCGCATTCATAGCATACATTTTATATTCATAAAATGAGATAGAAGAAAAATAAAAAAAACAAAGCATTTGTGCATTTTATTTCTACATCCTAAAGTGCATCCATACATTTTACATTGCATAAGCAAAACTCAAAAACATACATTTGCATATTCACATAGTATCATTTGAAACATATTTATATCAGTGATAAATCAAAAGTGCATAAATGATGTCATCATCTAAATCTAACTCATCATATGACCAAGATATAATCACATGTGCAAATAAATCTATCAAATTAGAGAGAACTCATGGAACATTTCAAAATTAGAAACAACTACATCAGATATATATCTCAAACATGGTACAGATCAAAATATGACACAAGTCTACATAAAGAGTATCAACATGTTAGAGGATCATAAAGAAATATTATATATGTGTATGTGTGTGTGTGTGTGTGTGTGTGTGTTAGATAGAAAAGAAAGATGTTTGAAGGATCCAGATATACAATATACATGTGTAACAAAATACAAAATTAGCTCTGGATGCCCCCCTCTCCCTGATCTGGAGGAGGAGGAGGAGGTGGTACAAATGGAGGAGGAGGAGGCATCACTCCCTTTGACTGTTGTGCTAGGCATGAAAATGATGCATCTCTTTGTCCCTCTGGCACTATAGTATCTTATAAAGTATAATAACATGTAGCTCTTTGTGCCTGATGGACTGCAGCCCAAGCCTGTATATCTTTCTCTGCTCTAAGCTTCTCATGATGTGTATCTCGATTAGCAAGAAAATCATCTTCTACTATGATCCTAGCCTTTTTTGTAGTAGCTTTGGCCTCTAAAGCTATAACATGGGCCCTAAGTTGCTCTCTCTCCTGCTCACACTGAGATAATGGGTCCCTGTCTCTACCAAAACCCCTACCTAAATCCTGTCCAGAAGGCCTATCCTGAGATCTATCAGGTTGTCTATGTTGTTGCTGCCTCTGCTAATCCCCTATAAGTAATGGACCTAGATCTATTCAGGGAGCAACACATCTGAATTAGGTGCGCCAACCCTCTCCACTACCACTAGCAACATCTGCGTGGCCACCCACAACTCCACCACCCCTGTCATCTCCATCACCGTCCCCCTCATCTGGAGGAGGATGCCTCCCATCCCTACCTCCATCTCTACCACCATCTCTCCCTCCATGCTTGTTGGCACCCCTACCTCTCTGAGCTCCTCCTCTCCCTCTGGCGGGATGATCCTTAGGATCATAATCTATTGGATCCTCTATATGAGGAATGACCTCTTCAGGCACTATGAATCAAGGAAATGGATGTTGAAGCATCTCTTCTATATATCCATCTAAGTAGCCTGCATCTGCAACATCTAGGCAGAGATGCAAATCTACTCCAACTATGTGCCTAATCTCCTGGTGGGTTGTCTCATACCTAATTTGGGCACCCCACAATGGTTCCTCATCATGGATCCGCGCGTATATAGTGTTTTCCTATATCCTGCCCTACCGTCAGTTGTACTATCTCAGAACTTGGGTGTACATGAACCACTCTACAATATATCTGGTCCTCTCGATGAGGTACCTGCTCTAAAAAAAAATGGAACTTGTTGAGCATCTGAGGTCCACTCCTCACAATCTAAACATGGCCCACTAGACTACCTCTATCATATCATCAAAAAGCCTCCTCCAGTACTCTACCTTGCCCAGATGGGGCTACTGAATAAGACCTACATACATATATACATAAGCCTACTCCAGTGCACACTGTCTATCAACTATTGGCTGTGTAATAGGAATGTGCTCCTAGGCCCAGATCTAAAGAATCAAAATACCCATAGTCATGCTCTGGGTATAGCGGTACACAATCTCATGAAGCTCATGATACATATAGGCTAAGATACAACTGCCCTATGCAAATCTCCATTTGTGCACGACCATCTGCTCTAGAATATCCACCCATCTAACCATGAACCTATTTTTTCCTCTATCTGGCATCAGGATGCCCCCAATCAAGCCTTCTAAGTATATAGATAATCGATCGTAGTGATCGCACATGTAGTCCCAGGAGAGGTATCTCTGATCAATAGTATCATCATTGAAATATCGACGAGTTGCACCAATCGCCACCTTAGAAGTCACCTCAAAGTGCACCTCGCGGCCCAGGATGGGAACATGTAGTATCCGCCATACATCCTTAGGGGTAACTATCATATCCCCGGTCAGAAGATGGAAGGTGTTATGCTCTGAGTGCCATCTCTCGGCAAGAGCAGTCAATAGCCCTTAGTTTACCCCTATCTCGGGTAAACCTATCAAAGATCATAATCTACAACAGATCAGTGTCTCCTACTCTTCAGCTGATAACAGTCCAGACAAGGCAAGCACACGACCTGGATATTGTATGCACCCTAAAATGGTCGCCTAGACTGTGGGCCCCATTTATCATTTTATCAATTTATCAATTTCCTGAATGAATGCTTTCCAACATTTTCAATTCAAATCAATTTCCTTGATCAAATCATAATTAATTCAATTATATCAATATTTCCTAAGGTTTGATCATTTCATCAATTATCTTATTTAATTAAAAGAAAGCAATTCCTTTTTATTAAATAAAATAATCTTATTTAATTAAAATTCCTTTTTAATTAAATAATCTTATCTTATTTAATTAAAATCTCTCTTAATTAAATAATATTATCTCTTTTAATTAAATTAAATAATCTTATTTAATTAAAATAAAATCCCTCTTTTAATTAAATAAAACCCCCACTTAAATCCCTCTTTGTTGAAAAAGGAAATAAATTAAATAAAAATAAATAAAGTTCCTTTTTCTACACATCTACCTAAGTGGTGGGATTTTTTCCTCTTAATCATAGCCTTTGATTTTTGCCTCTTAATCTCTACCATCTATTTCTCTTTATAAGGAAATCTCTCCTCATTCTCATATAGAATTTTTATGTATTTTTATGCTGCAGGTTTGGAGAGCAATTTTGGAGGAGAATTTGAGCACTCAAGCTTGGATATTACAACTTCTCTATCTTCTTGTCTTCTTCTTCTTGCATCCATGGATATTCATGTTTATTAGTCTCATATTAGATTAAATTCATGTTTTCTTTCATAGATTAATCATGCATTTGTATTTCCTTTCATAGAATAATCATGCATTGTTATCATGTAGATTAATTTTCTTTCATGCATTGTTATCATATAGAATAGCTTTCATTTGCATGCATACTTGATGATCATGGAGACTAGAATTCTTTCTTTTCCTCTTTGAATCTCTCATTTTATGGTGTACTTGCATGGGCACAAACTAGGTCAATCTGAGGGCCTACATTACAAACCTTTGCAGTCCATGAATAGAGAGCTATGAGTCGCCATTCGAGATCTCATTCTTGAGAAATTTTGGATACAATGATTCATATAAGTGTGACACATTTTTAGCACATAGATATGTGCCTCTAAATCTAACTACCTTAAAATATAATTTTTTTGACACATACAAAGATAAATCAGTGTTTTATCTATAATAAAGATGCAGACTCCTGATCAGCTCAGTAATTCAGGGTCTGCAATAGACAAATAGTTCAAAATGGATAACTTTCTAAGTCCAAAAATGAGATGTGATCCTAAAAGGAAAAGGTGCGATCTCTTTTACCGGATGCAATCCTAGAAATATAGGATGCAACAAAGAATACTGGGTGCGATCCACAAAATCTGGGATGCAACCCCAAAAATAGGGTACGATCCTGAAAGGACAGGAAACAACACAAACCAAATTTCAAATAGTAAACTAAGCTAAAACATAGAAAAACAAGATGTGATCCAGGAAATCCTAGATGCGTTGAAAAAATTTAGAAAAACCAGATATGATCCAGGAAATACCGGATACGACACGGGTTTGACAGGGTGCGATCCAAAATCCTAGATATGACCCAGAACCTAAAGGGCTATAAAAGCTGTAAAAATGCATGAAATTCAAATTTGCAAAATTCACGAGGTAGTTTTACGAGAACTTATCGGAGATGGGTAGTCAGTTGGGCGCTGATGTCAATGGCTGAGCTAAAAATGATGCTTCCTAACAGGGACCACCATCTTGTCTGCAGAGCTCTCAGATTTACTATGGATAAAAGTGAAAATGAATAGTAAAATGGTATTTTTTTAGGCTTATATTGGTCTTTTGAGCTATTTAGGAGTTCCGAAACTCCTCCCAGGAAACTGAAACTCCATTTTTGTTCTCTTTTTGATCAATCAAGAACCAAATTGAAGGCACTTAAGGTATTTTGTGCAGCATAGTAATATTTTTTGAGACAACTCCTGAAAATGCAGATTTGCTCCATTTGTTCTGAAAATCTATCAAAATTGCACATTTCATAATAAATCCTTGTCCGACTCATTTTCTCAGTCCCACCACTCACATTTTTCATGTAATTAACTTGATACCATGTGTTTATTCTTAAACACACCCTCTTTTTCATTTCTTCTATTCCGTTCTTTGTTATCCTAACCGCTTCCTGCAAGTGATGCGTTCTTTCCACTAAGGGATTTTATTCTTTTCCTTCGATTTCATTCCCAAGGGGGCATGATCACACTATCATCAATCAAATTCTTGCTTGAAACGGCATAAAAAATGACTTCGTTATCAAACAACTAGGGACATGACAGTTTCCTTAACTAAGTCAGAACTGTTGGATAGAAAGCTTTGGCTCTCATAAGCTAGATATCTTGTGTTTCCTCATTTTAAAATATTCTTATTAAGCTCATGGTAGCTTCATATTGGCTTTTGGATGACAACCAAGTTTAGAATCAATATTATCAATCTTTGGACGACAACCAAGTTCGGAATTGGTATCTTTAAAATCTTTTATTAACCTTTGGATGACAACCAAGTTCAAATTCAATTCTATCAATTTAGTTCGATCAAGTGCGAGACTGATTTCATCTGGCATTTCATTCAATCATGAGCGAAATTAGCAATCTTTCTGAAGTCAAAATCAAAAACTTTCTTTGAATCAATACGTTACTTGCACATCAATTCAAAGAGCAGCAAATGTAACCACCTGGATTTGGTATGCTCAGACTATAGACCCTATTTTCCCTAAGTGTGATCATACCCCCAATTATGTTCAAACAACCCTGTTACTGCTTGGCATAATTCTTTTGAAATCAATTTAATCTCCTAAAGTGATCAAATCACTAAATTAATTACTTTTAGCCAAAATCAAAACCAATCAAATACATGGCTAAAATGATTCATTTTCTAGGAATTAAATGAAGTCCTAAATCAATTTCTCACTTGCAAATGAACCCATTCCCCTAGCCTAATTAATTTAATTAAATTGGCTATAGTCATATTGATTATTAAAAAGTAATTAAAAGTTTAAATAATTAATATCCCTATTTTTGAATGAATTAAATAAGTTTTATTCATTTCATTAATATTCCTCTAAACCCCTAACCTAACCCACTTCAACCACTTTGACTCTGGGTTCAAACTTATCCCAACCTATTCACCCTTGCTAAATCTAATTCTAATCCTAATTATATCCTAACCCACCTCCTAATGTTGTCACATTCCATTAAGGAATGATTAAGGACTCAACCCACTTGAGAAAGTTAAGGAATCTCAAGATTCCTTTCCTCAAGTCCACCTTCTCAAGATTGACTTGTAACTCTACCCATGCCTCTTAAATGCTTGCATTTAATGCATTTGCCTCCACCATGCCTCATTAATGCCCAAGGCATTAATGCCTCTTACACTTCATTAATGAGTTTTTCAACTTCATTAATGCACCTTGTCCCCCTCTCTCTCCTCATTCTTCTATAAATAGAAGGTGTTTTTGAGCACAAAAAATCCCATAATGTTAGAATCAAATGCATTGTTATTTTGTTAGAATAAACATAGATTCATATCATATTTTAGATTTCATGTTCATGCATTGTTATTTTCATGCTTTTTAGAGCTAGAATGCATGCTTAATGGTTAAATAGTTTGTTTTTAAATTAAATCTTTCATGCTAAGTCGTATATGTCACTGATAGTAGCATAATCTGAGGGTTGTTGTGTTTTTTATCATACTCTTCTTATTTAGAAATAAATAGGTCAATTTTAGTTGCTTTATATGCTCATCTAACCATGTTTTCCACTAATGCAATGACCTATTGAAGTGTTGTGTCATAGGTAACATGTGCAATATTTCACACACACAAGATGTACTCTTAGGCTTCCTAATAGGTCTTAAGGTATCAAATGTGGCTGTAGTACCCATTAATGGGTATTAGGACCCCTTAAGACACCTTACAACCCCTAAGATGTACTCTTAGGCTTCCTAATGAGTTGTAAGGTGTGACAACGGGTCTTAAGACCCATTAGGAAACCTAAGAGTATATCTTAGGGGTTGTAAGGTGTCTTAAGGGGTCTTACAACTTATTAATGGGTCCTATGGCCCCTTATGACACCTTACAACCCATTAGGAAGCCTAAGAGTACATCTTAGGGGTCATATGGTGTATTAAGGGGTTGTAGGACCCATTAATGGGTCCTAGGAACCCTTAAGACACCTTACAACCCCGAAGATGCACTCTTAGGCTTCCTAATGGGTCATAACATGTCATAAGGGGTCATAGGACCCATTAATGGGTCCTAAGACCCCTTAAGACACCTTAGGACCCCTAATATGTACTCTTAGGCTTCCTAATGGGTCTTAAGGTGTCATAAGGGGTTGTAGGAACAATTAATGGGTCCTAGGACCCCTTAAGACACCTTATAACCCCTAAGATGTACTCTTAGGATTCATAATGGGTTGTAACATGTCATAAGGGGTTGTAGGAGCCATTAATAAGTCCTAAGACCCCTTAAGACAACTTACGACCTCGATGTACTCTTAGGCTTCCTAATGGGTCGTAAGGTGTCATAAGGGGTCATAGGAGCTCTCTCTCTCTATATCATTTTTTGTGTCTAACATAGGGCGTACGCCCTATAGGGCGTGCGCCCTATGTAAGAACACAAAAATGGTAATAAAGTTAAGAAACTCATGAAAGAGGCCCAATTTTTACTGTTGTCTATTTTTTACAGTCTGCTTGGCAAATATTCTCTTTTCATGGTGTTTAAAATCACAAAGAAGTATATTCTATCAATTTGCAACACATTTTTGTTCAGAAGTCAACATCAAAGAACGAAATTCAACCAATCTTCACCAAAAGTGATCCATTGAGGTAAGTTTTTTATTTTTTACATGTGAATTGTGAATAAAGAGTCTTTTTGTACATGCATTGCTATTATATGGATTTTTTCAAGAAATAATTTAACATATTGTAAAAGATTTCAATTATATTTTGAGTTAATATAATTTAGATTGATATTATAAAGTTTTACTTCTTGTAATAGATTAATATAATAATTTCAAAATTGTAATGAATTCATATGTAGAAATCATCATCATTCCAAGGAAATGAGCAAAGACTCTAACACCAGAAGAACATGAAAGAGACAAAGATAAGAAAAGGGAAAGAATGAGGCAACTTTGTGAACACAAAAAATTGCATACCATAGAAGAAGATTTGTCTTTGGATGAGGAACATGAAACATCAATAAAAAGTAAGGGAGAATTGGAATTGGAAACAAAAAGGCAACGGATGAGAAACTTGCGTGCAACAAGACAATTGAATTATGAAGATGTGGGCACATCATCTATGAATTCCCAAGTTGAAGAGACACCACCATCCAATGTTGGAGACACGCCCTTGTATCATCTTGAAGGCACACCATTGTATCATGTTCAAGGTACACCATTATCTACATCTGAAGGTGTAGGCATGACATCGTGTCATGTTGAAGGCACACCATTATCTATATCCAAAGGTGTAGGCACTACATCGTTTCATGTTGAAGGCACACCATTAACATCTCAAGTTGGTGAGGATCCATGTTTCACATCTCAATTTGAAGGCATGTCAACTTCGGTTGAAGGTACACAATTGATACATAATGTTGTTGATGTTTGTAATGTTGAGGCCACTCAACAGTTGAAAACACCTCCTGGAATAATTTACAGAAAGCCAAAATATTTGATTGATATTGATACTAACATTTTGCAACAAATGCCTGACAAGATTCCCAAGCGTACCTGTCAAAGATATGCTTACCATATTTGGAGATTATTTTTTGAGAATTTAAATATGATAGTAAGATGTCAACTATTTGTTCAAATGATGAGAAATCTAAAATTTAGGCCCATCATGAAGATTCTTGGGCTAAGAACAATGGATGAGTCAAGTGAAAAATCTATTGTGAAGAATCTAATGACTGCATATGAGAGTGTGGGTTCTACATCACGCACAAAAGATAGTAATGTCACACGATGTGTACTTACATCAACAATAGTAAGCACTCAAATGAAGAAATCTTGACTCATTAGAAAGACAAAAAAAGCATTGAAAATAAGTAGAAAGTCTCTAATGAGAGATGTGGGAAGGCATCAAAGAGTGGAAGATCCAAATAACAATGAGCTATGGGCATTTTCAGGTAGACTACTGCGGAAGGATAAATCAATTGTTGAAGCTTTTAAATCCGTAATTGAAGACTTTTGGAAGAATAACACATGAGTATCTCCCAATCAATGAGATGTTGTAAGAAGGAGGATTAGTAGTTGAATCCGCATTCCACATCTGAAACATTTTTTGGATTCAACTCAGACATAATTCTTTGCAAAATTTATACATACGTATCCTCAATTTAAAATTAGTCAAAGATATTTTGAAATGGCTAAACCTTTTATGTGAAGGTAAATCACACACGCACAACTTGTTGTAGGGTACATATTGAATTTTCTAACCATTTTGATTTTTATAAGCATATATGTTTAGATTTTCATTCTAACAAAGTTTTGCAGGATTGTAACATAAATGACCCACCTACATCTTCAAGGGAATTAATTACTACAATTTTATGTGAAAGAGTGGATGGTCAACAATTTTACAAGCTCGCATGCTTGAATAGTACATGCATAGATTGTGGTGGTTTGCAACATTTTCCAATTTGTCAACATATGGAGAGTACACATGCAATTGGTAATGAAAAAGAGGATTTTGGAAAATATAAGACAGTCGCATATGCTCTAAAAGATGGAAAGGAGGCTAAAAGATGTGATTTAGTAATTGAAAAGATTCCAGTGTATCAATTCATTAGTTTTTTCATGACAAGATTGTGTATGAGTATGCAAGACATACACATAGAGCTCGATGGTTGGATATGCAATTCAAGTTGTGCAAGGACACATTCCCACTTGACACCATTGTTTCAATTGTCGACTTCGCAGAGAACTACACTCTATAACCACAAAATGAGGTGCAAGCAAAGTATTATAGCTATCAACAAGTTGTTATATTTGTTCATATAGAATTTATGCATTCACCTAAAAGTACAGAGGAGAATAGGAAGATATTGAGGGAGTATCATTTTTACATCAGTGATGATAGTTCACATTCTATAGAGTTTGTACACAGTTTCTTTCATCTATTTTATGGTGATTTGAGTAATAGGAGCATATCATATCATTGACACATCATATGGTCAGACAATTGTGCATCACAATTCAAGAATTATCTGATTATTTTTATTGGTTGAGAAGGATGCATACGAACACTGGTATTCAATATATGTGGAATTTTATAGAGACCGATCATGGAAAGGGAGAGCACGATGGTGCAAGTATGTATAAAAAGGTCCTTAGCGCGTGAAGAATTAAAGTATAAAGAAAAAGCAACATTGTCAGATGTGAGATGTATCATCTAGTGGTGTAATGCTACAATGGGTCTAGGTAATGAAGGTGAGTCTACGGTTCGTAGATTTTTTTGGTTGATAGATGAAACTAACATTGCACCATACGAGGATTGTTGTACATTAACAGGATCAAGTGAGCTACACTCTTTTAGAAGCTCTAATGCAAGTTCATGTATCATCCACACGCGACATATGGCATGCTTTTGTTCATCATGCGCAGATGAAGATTGGGATGGGTGTGAGTCAAAGGAATGGGTCGACGAATGGTCTACATGAATTTTGAGCCCACTTGACTCCTATCGTTCCCTAGCAGCATTACAACTGACACAAATGGAATCATCCATTGACTTTGACCATTTGTCTGATCTAGTGCACCAGGTAAATTGTCAACTTGTGTAAATACTCTCAAATTTAGTACTTTATCATAAGCATTCATTGAATTAATCTCCTTGATATGCTTCTATCATTGCAGACCATGTTTTTGTTGTTATTGCACCTGAAGACAATGACGAAGGGATGAATTATTATTTGTGTCATTGTGTTGAGGCCAAAACTAAATTGGATCACTTGGTTACAGATGATGAAGGATTAGAATACCCTACAGGAGTAGTGGTTGTAACTGGTACATGGCTTAGATGGTATTGTATGAAGAACCCTAGGTTGTGGTTGTTCGAGGATTGGGAGACACATAGGAAGATTCTTCATTATTTCAAGATTTTCATTGCATCAAATGTCCATTTGATTAAATATGGAGGAAAACCACATAATAAAACTCTTTGGAAGGTTCGCGAGTCAAACCACGAGGAAATACTTGAGACAATAAAGGGTAGGGAAGATCCAGCTGGTTCATTGGACTAAAAGTGAATCCAAAATTTTGTAATGTCAAATCTAGTTGAATGCATGTGCATATAACATGTATGTTTGTAAAGGAATTAATTCCCTTGAATCCATGTTTGGTGGACTATAAATTGCTCATGCATTACCCCGTATGTATAACGGGAAGTTTGTAAGGTTTAATAACAAATTTTCTCTTCTATTTTTTGGGGCAATACCAGAGGTTTTCTCTTCTCAGATCTTTCCTCCTGGTGCTCCTAATGAGCTGAGTTGTAAACATATTTTTCATCATTAATTAAAAAAAATATGTTTACCTTACAAATCCTAGAAATATATGTTAAGTTTATTGTCATATTTCATGCTAGCACATTCTTTGTATATATGTATTTACAAAAAAATTATTTAAACTATCGAACCGCACATTTAAATCATTTAAAAATATTGAAAACCACTCATCATGGCTTCGAACCATCTCCACCAATAGCTCCATAATTTTGGTTGAATGCTAGGAATGACCTTGTCAGGGAGGCAAAGAGGCTTGAACATTGTTGACTGCTATGGAGCCAAGTGTCCCTTAAGGTGCACCAGGCAACAAAATTTTTTATATTCAATAGTCTATTTCTCAGATCTCCTGAGGGGTATTGAAAATCTATCAAGTGCTACAAGACCATGTCATGGAACTCTACAATAACCTATCTCAATTTTGGGAGATTCTCTTCCGTTTTCATTTGTCAACCCAATCTCGGTTGATGCCAAAACTTGCAATGTTGCGCAGTTGATTGCTGACACATTGCATATCTTGAAAACCACTCATCATGGCATCAAACCATCTCTACCAATAGCTCTAGAATTCTATGTGAATTCTACTAATGACCCTGCCATGGAGGCAAAGAGGCTTGAACGTTGTCGACAGCTATGGAGCCAAGTGTCCCACAAGGTGTACCAGGCAACAAAATTATTGATATTCAGTAGTCTATTTCTCAGATCTCCTGAGGGGTATCAACAATCCATCAAGTTATACAAGACCATGTCATAGAGGCCTATAATAACCTATCTCAATTTTTGGATATTTGCTTCTGCTTTCATTTGCTAACCCAATCTCGGTTGATGCCAAAACTTGCAATGTTGCGCAGTTGATTGCTGACACATTGCATATCTTGAAAACCACTCGTCATGGCATCAAACTGTCTCCAAAAATAGCTTCAAAATTCCAAGTGAATGCTAGGAATGACCCTACCATGGAGACGAAGAGGCTCGAACATTGTTGACTGCTATGGAGCCAAGTGTCCCTCAAGGTGCACCAGGCACCAAAATTATCAAAATTTAGTAGTCCATTTCTCAAATCTCCCGAGGGGTATTGACAATCTGTCAAGTGCTATAGGGATGTGTCATGGAGTCCTAAAATAACCTATCTCATTTTTTGGATATTCGCTTCCATTTTCATTTTTTGACCTAATCTCAATTGATGCCAAAACTTGCAATGTTGCGCAGTTGATTGCTGACACATTGCATATCTTGAAAATTGCTCGTCGTGGCATCAAACCATCTCTGCCAAAAGCTCTAAAATGTCGAATGAATGCTGGGAATGACCCTACCATGGAGGTGAAGAGGCTCAAACATTGTCGATCGCTATGGAGCCAAGTGTCCCTTAAGGTGCACCAGGCAATAAAATTATCGATATTCAATAGTCCCTTTTTTGGATCTCCCAAGGGGTATCGATGATTCATCAATTTCTATAGGACCATGTCATGGAGGCCTACAATAACCTATCTCAATTTTTGGATATTCACTTCCATTTTCATTTTCTGACCAAATCTCGGTTGATGCCAAAACTTGCAATGTTGCGCAGTTGATTGCTGACACATTGCATATCTTGAAAACCGCTCATCATGGAATCAAACTGTCTCCGCCAACAACTCTAAAATTTTAGGTGAATGTTAGGAATGACCCTTCCATAGAGGTGAAGAGGCTAGAACATTGTCGACCGCTATGGAGCCAAGTGTCCCTCAAGGTGCACCAGGCAACAAAATTGCTGATATTCAGTAGTCTGTTTCTTAGAGCTCCCAAGGGGTATTAACGATCCATCAAGTGCTACAAGACCATGTCACGGAGGCCTACAATAACCTATCTCTTATTTTGGAGATTCACTTTCATTTTCATTTTCTGACCCAATCTCGATTGATGCCAAAACTTACAATGTTGCGCAGTTGAATGCTGACACATTGCATATCTTGAAAATTGTTCATTGTGGCTTCAAACCATCTCTGCCAATAGCTTTGGAATGCCAGGTGAATTTTAGGAATGACCCTACCATGGAGGTCAAGAGGCTTGAACATTGTCGACCGCTATGGAGCCAAGTGTCCCTCAAGGTGCACCAGGCAATAAAATTACCGTTATTTAGTAGTCTATTTCTCAGAGCTCCCGAGGGGTATCAAAAATTTGTCAAGTTCTAAAAGACCATATCACAAAGGCCTACAATAACCTATCTCATATTTTGGAGATTCACTTCTATTTTCATTTTCCCACCCAATCTCGATTGATGGCAAAACGTGCAATGTTGCGTAGTTGAATGCTGACACATTGCATATCCTAAAAACCGCTCATTGTGGCATCAAACCATCTTTTCCAATAGCTCCTGAATGTTGGGTGAATGCTAGTAATGACCCTTCCATAGAGGCAAAGAGACTTGAATGTTGTCGACCGCTATGGAGCCAAGTGTCCCTCAAGGTGCACAAGGCAACAAAATTTCCGATATTCAGTAGTCCATTTCTCAAAGCTTTCGAGGGGTATCGACAAGCCATCAAGTGCTACAATA
>MU227976.1:1241656-1252627 GCA_018584345.1 Thuja plicata | reverse complement strand
TTTGCTTACCGCTAACAAATAGTCGCTATGTACATCTACCGAAGGGGCACGCTGACGATATGGAGTAATGAGTCCCTACAACAATGATCAAAATAATATTTAAAATACATACATTAATATCATTAAAATTTTCAATACAAACTATTAAAATAACAATTCTAATTAAGTTATCTCTTTCATACCTTGGTCAATGCATCAGAACTAGCTATAGCTGCAGCTACTCCATGATTCAAACTATCACGAACAAAAGGAGGAGTCTTTATTGTCATTAATTGAAAAGGAAACAACAAGAGTATTATGTATTTATCAAGAATACCTATAATATTTTACAACCCCACTAATTAACAAATGATACCTCTGTGAAGGTGCCACTGCATCCTTCAGTGTGCGGTGTCGATGACGTAGCTCCAGCATCAAACTAGTGCACATGTATGGTAATTTATAAGACAACTATTAATATAAGAAAAAACCACTGACTTGTTAATTATAATGCATTATTACACATATACCTGTGGACTAAATGATGTCATCACAAAGGCAAGAGAAGGAATGTGATCATTGTCATGACAACTTTGACTCTGGATTTTGATCATAATTTTTCTACTAATTTAGTTATTCATTCATTTATTAATTAAATATCATCAAGTAAATCAAATTAACATGTAAATAAACATACCTCAACAAAATGTGAACAAGGCCCTTCATTGTCTACAGTCAATGTCGATGGTCCAGCAGTGAACTAATGTACATGCACAATAAGTTATGAGACAAACATTCATATAATTATAGAATAATCAAATGTATACTTTAAAAAATGTTTTATTCGATACATACTTGTGGAGTTTATGTGGTAGTGTATAAAGGGTCTGGGTGATCATTCCCACTACCACCGACACTCTTTCCCTAAATTTTCATCATAAATAATAGATACTAATTTAATTAAATTCAATCATTTAAAAATGAAATATGATCAAATAAATTTATTGAAGTTGCAAATATTTACCTGTGTATCAATGCCAAATGTTGTATTAAGAAAATCATCAGTCATCAGTCCATCATCCTCTTCCTCTCTCTCGACAGTATGAAATGTGCACAGGGATCCACAAGAATGACAAAAATGACCCCTCAAAGATTGACCATGGTCACCCTCGACTAGAGGAGTGGTGCACTGAATGAGAGTCTGTGTCAGAACACTAATCGTGCCTAGTGTGTCCACCTCCATGTGTTCCTTCACATTGGAAGGAATACTAACATGATCCACCTATGGCTTTCCATTGGGAAACCTAGGTGCATTAGGGTCACAACATGTCATAGGTCTATCAAATGATGACCCCCCACCTCTACCCTGAGACTCTAGAAACTCAAAATAATTTGGCACTTCCTTCAGGAAAAACTCACAATAGAGTTTCCTCAAGAAATAGATAGGAACCTCATGATTGTTATAGGGAGGGGAATCAAAGACCATCCACCATCTGTCCCAAAAATTCATTTTTATATCTTCATTAAAGCACCAATGAATTGGGATCCTCCTTGTTGTGGGTTTAAGAGTTTCAATTTCCCTTGGCTTTTTAAAGAGTTTGCAAATGTCAGATTTTGTGATTTATTTATTTTTATATCCTCATATGATAATTTATTTGCATAATATTGTTTTTGTTCTTCTCTTTTGTCGTGCCATAAATTTAGTTGCCCGCTAACTGAACCCACATGGGTCAAGATCAATTCTAATGATCTTGAAAGTGTTTCCCTTCTAGGATTTGTACCAATAGAATCTTTTAACCTCCTAATTAAAGATTCTATTTCTATTTTCCCTTTTTCTATTTGGTTTATCAAGTTTTCATGTATTCCAAGAGGGGGTTTCTCAATTGGTGAGGGCGGTTGGGGTTCATTTTCTTGGTTATTTTCAGCATCCATTTGTTCATGAGGAGAAGATGGAGGGTTTGGTTGATTATTTTCTGTGGGGATATCATTCCTTCCTGACAATTAAAATAAAATCTATTTTAAAACTCTAATTAAACATAAAATTTAAGACAAGAGACTTTGACAATCAAATTTGAAGAAAAACTAAAAATTAAACCTAAATTTCAAAACAAATAGCATTCATGGTTGTAGAATAACTTACCTCTTCTTTCGGTTCGACCTTGTTGACATCATGGAGCCATTTTTTTCTTTAGTTTGATGGAGCAAACCTCACAATGAATCACGTACGTGCTGTTATGAAGAGAAAAAAAGTAGGCTGCGACTTTGGAGAAGGAAAATAAGCCACAAAAGTGGCTGCCCAAACACTTTATGCAAAAAATTAGGGCGCACGCCCTATGGTTTAAATTTCCCAAAACATAGGGTGGCGCAAGCTATAGGGTGTGTGCCCTATGGCTTGGGTACTCCAAGCCATAAGGCGTGTGCCCTATGTGCGGATGGGGGAAAAAAAGGTATATGGCACCTTTTTGGTCCCCCATCTTGGTGCATATACCCTCACCCTTGCCCAAAATTTATCATAAATAACTCAAACTATTATTGAGTCGTAATTGTAACCTTCAATGATGCATCTTCCAGTGATGATCCTAATCAGATGACAGACATATCATTTCCTTTGGAGGTTGCAGCTCTGTCCGAGGTAGACCCTTTGCATCACATGGGCACATATTTATCCAGTGATCTACTTTTTTCATATCAATATATAAAAATAATGAGTGGGGTCCCTCTTAGTGAGGTGTCATCATATATCACCCGCATTCTTTATAGACCATCCACTAGATTAGATTCTCAAGGTGCACAGCAGAGATAGGAGGATATTACAGCACCACATATAACCCCTTAGCAGACAATAATTGATGAGGTTACACTTCCCCCTATTCAGACAGCATCAGTTCCATCTCATCAAATTTTTACAGACTTTCTTATGGATCCTCTCATTGATCCCACCTCAGTGAGATTACACAATTTGGAGTTGAGTGATATCGAGAGAGCATTACATGCTGCTATGGTATAATTTTTTAAAAATTTTGACTTTGAAAAGTACATGTATGTATGTATAGATAGCTTCCAGTATAACTAATTTCAATTTGAATAAAATGATTCCAGGGTTTTATCGAGAGTATGGCAGCTTATGGAGATTCAGAAACACTCGGCGATCCCATGCAGCATAACACACAGGTAAATTTAAATGTCTAGTTATTTTTTCTTAAATAAGTATTTAGTTTATTGTACATGCATACTCTTTACATGTATATAATTTTTAGGTCCCTCCATCTATCTCCCCATCATCTATGATTCCTAGTGTAGATGAACATGTTCGAGATGTTGGAGATTAGGTATATAACTTTCAATTATAAAAAAATGCATATATATCAATTTTAATTTATTATTATGACATGTACATGTGTTCAACTAAATATATGTGTCCATATGTATCAATAATATATCTATCTACATACATGTCATGTGTATAAATCTTTCTTTTATTACACACAGGGATTCAGATGATGTGGAGCAGCATCAGGCCATGGATCAGGGCAAGGCCCTAGTTGACTACATATAGATACCTGGATAGATGCATTTTAGATCTGAGATTTATTTTATGCTATATATACATGCACATGCATGTATTTTCTAGACTTATTTTATATGTGTGTGTGTAGTCAAAAAATGGAAGCACTTCCATTGTAGACTAGTTTAGCCTTTTGAGTAAGTGGTTTTGGGTCATGTAAAGTTCCTTGAATGGGTCTCTGACTTGGATCTAGCTTTTCCCCTATTCTGCCCCATTTGCCACTTTTCCAACCTATTTCTGACACCCTAAACTGGAAACTGAGATTTTGGACCTCAGGGTCAAAATCAACCTTTCTGGGTCAAGGTCGACCTCACCCTTGACCTAGGTCAAGGTCATCCTCAACCTTGACCTAGGTCACAATCGACCTTTTTCTGACTTTTTGTCCAGATTCTAGATTTTCAGGATTTCCGTATCTCGGGCTTCGAAAAAGTTTAATTCCCTCTTTCGGGTCGGTTGTTTCGATCTTTGAAGCAATGATTCTTAAATTATATTTAATATAAGTCCACTTCTAAGGGTATATGTCTAATGATAATTTAATTCTCCTATGTAGGCCTCTCTAGAAGATTGTATCCTAGATTGGTATATAAGGAAGTCTTCTCCTCTCATTTTCTCTAAGTCTCAAGAGGTGAAATCTAAGTGCAAGCTAAGAAGCAAGATTTAAAGCAAGCCAAATATCTATTGAAGAATTCATCTACTCTCAAGCATTCAAACATTCAAAGACTTTCAAGCATTCATTTTCATCAAGGAGATCCATTGGTAGCCATTGAAGGATTCAAATCTCTATGGAGCTCTCTTGTTAAAGATTTCTCCATCCACATTCCTCCAAGCTTCTTCCTATTTCAAGATCCATTCAAGATTGGTGTTGAAGATCTACATGCAATTGATTTGAGGCATCCTACATTATAAATTCTACATTCTACATCCATTTAGTGCATACATACTTGTGGATCCAAGGATTCGAATCCACCACTAGGGCTTTTATACAAGCAAGGTGAATTTTTTTATTTACTTTTTTTACTGATGCAATTTCAATTTGATTATAATGTTAATTCCAAAACTGGGGTTTGACCAAGGCAAAACCCTCCCCCCAACAAACAAAACCATTTTTCTTGCAGGTATAGGTTTAGAACAGTGAATTAAAGTGCAGATCTGGATACCCTTTTCAGAAAAATTTTGGGATCCGCGAACAGATTTTTCTGTCAGAGCTGTGCAGGTCAAGGTCGACATTTTGGGGTCAAGGGTGATGTTTTGGGGTCAATGGTGACATTGACTTGAGGGTACAAATCAGAACTATGTCAGAACAGAAAAAGATTTCAGGGTTTTGTTCGTCTCTATGTTTCTATTCCAGATCCAGTCTCAGAATTTCCAGAAACTCAACACGGGCTTCAGAAAATAGCATTCTTCATATCTACAACATTTCAAGGTTAGTACATTTCTCCTATTCATTTCAATTAAGTTTATCAATCTTTCTACATCTATTGCACATTGAAATAAATAAACAGGTACTTAAGATCTTCCTTTTTATTCTTATTTCCAAATGATGGATTCTTTTATGCATTGATCCTTCCATTTTGGATAAATCAAATTGGATCTTTCATTTGTATATCTAAGGATAGAAGGAGAGCATGTTATTTACCCCTACATATCAATAAACAATCAATAAATTCAAACAAATATTTTAAATGTAAGATAGGATAATAACAAACCCTAAAATCAAAACAAAATCTAAATATATCCATTTTCTTATCTTACAATATATACACACACACATGCATGTATTTTCTAGACTTATTTTACATGTATATTTTCTAGACATTTCATGTGTTATGTTTATTTTCTAGACATTGAACATTTACATTTGTGTGTGTTTTAGACATTTCATATACATGTTATGTTGATTTTAGAGTTATTTTATACATGTTATGTATGTTCATGTTCATCTTATGTTCATTTTAAATCTACTTATTTTATTTTAGACTTAAATATTCTAATAAGTATTTAATGTTAAAAATGAACTTTATCTTGATCTAATTACAATTTGTACTAATGCCATACATACTTACATAGAAGTTAAAAGCTCAATTTATCTAACGTAATGTCATATACATTTGTAAAAGTTAAAAACAATTATAATGTCATACAAGAAATTTATCTAAGTTAAAATAAATTAATGTTGATAACTAATGTCATATATATTTTCCATATATGTAAGTTAAAAAATAATCATGATACATCATACAAGCAATTTATCAAACTTATCGTGTCATATGTACTTATATGTATACATATCTAAGTTAAAAGCAATTAATGTACATAGCTAATGTCATACATATTTTCCATACATGTAAGTTAAAAAATAATCATAATACATCATACAAGCAATTTATCTAACTTAACATGTCATACGTACATATACATACATATCTAAGTTAAAAGCAATTAATGTAGATAACTAATGTCATATATATTTTCCATACATGTAAGTTAAAAAATTAATCATAATACATAATAGAAGAAATATCTCTAACTTAACATGTCATATATATATATATATATATATATATATATATATATAAGTTAAAAGCAATTAATGTAGATAACTAATATCAAACATATTTTCCATACATGTAAGTTAAAAAACAATTATAATACATCATACAAGCAATTTATATAACTTAACATGTCATATGTACATATACATACATATCTAAGTTTTTTTTTTTTTTAAATCTAACTTTAATGTCATACATATTTTTCATATATGTACATAAATGTGTAAGTTAAAAGAAATTAAGGGGATGTATTAAGGGGTTGTCTTAAGGGGATGTCTAAGTTAAGGGATGTCTTAAGGGGATGTAAATTAAGGGGATGTCTAAGTAAGGGAATGTCTTAAGTGGATGTCTAAGTTAGGGGATCTAAAACTTTACAATGTCTTAAGGGGATGTCTAAGTTATGGGATCTATCATTGAAAGAATAAAAGCATTATATCCATACATAAAATCATTATACATGTACATGTAAAAGCATTATACACATGATTTAGCATACATACATACATATCAAAACCATTGAACCAAAAATAACTATATAGATCAAAACCATTGAACCATGTCAAAATAAATAACTATATCCAATATAATTTATGATTTCAAACTCATATAATATGAAAGTACAAGAGCTACAATTTAAACAAGTATGAAAGTATGAGCTCTACAAAAACAAGTATGAAAGTAAGAGCTATAAAAATAAGTAAATAGCCTAAAGCTCCTATTACATATAGTTTGGATCCTCTCTATCTTTTTGTTGGTGTAATTAAATATTCCTAATTACACTTTACTTAAGCTTATTTAGGATAATGCATTGCATAGTAGTTTGTATATGAGACACCTATGAGTTTGCATTTCCTTTTAGCACATGGTGTAGGAGAAATTCCACTTTAGATGGTGATAGTTGTTATATATTTCCACTTTATGTGTGAGATCCACCTTTAGTGCTCTTATCACATTATCATCCTCTCATTTTTTCACATACTTTGTTGTACAATGAAGGATGGTCCACCTTTGGTGGACATGTGATTCCACCTTGTGTGGTTGATAGGTTATCACTTGCATATCTCCTAGTTATTATGCATTGCCTATATATTCAGGCACATCTACTTTGTATGTAATTTTTATTGTATTTTCATTATTTATCATTATTAAATCAATCATTTGATCATATCTTTTGTCTCCCTTGTGCTATCTATTAAGCTTCTAGATCTTGGCATTTTCATTCTTTGCCTTAGGAAAATTCTTACATTGTATCAGAGCCATAGGTGGAGGGCCATAATTTAAATATGGAGGTGTATCAATTATTGGGAGTGTTTAGAGCAAGATCTGACCTCACCATTACGTTTGGGTGGTTGTTCTGGTGAATTTTGACTATAGATTTGCCTAGTTTGGGCAAAAATCAAACTTGAGGCCCAAAAAAAATTTTGAAAATGAAGATAGGGCAGCCTGATCTGCAAATTTGGTAATATTTTTTATTTCCATTTTTTTCTCTGCAATTATTTTCCATTTTAGGATCTATGATATTCTATGAATTTTGTCAATTTTTCAATTATGTGCATATTGTTTCTTGCAAAACTTTGGGGCAGGGCCCTTGTATTTTTTCAATGTTAGTTGCAGGCATAAACATTCATGTGACACAATCAAGCTATCAACCCCAGATGATCCCCTCATCTTCCATCTTAGATCACACAAAACCGGATAGTCAACCCCCAGCATTGACCCTTCCAGATCCAGCAACACAGCAAAGACATACATTGACATCAATAAACATAGCCTATGGCTCTCAAGCTGATTAACTTCTTGGAGACAACCTTATTTTAACAAAGGTTATAATAGAGAATTATTCAATGTGGGATTATTGTTTGGGCTATCGAGCTCCACCGAGTTGACAACCGGCAAGCCTGCAACTCATCTGAGCTCCCAATTCAGTGAGCCCACAGCTCATCTGAGCTCTCAGCTCAGTGACCCAAGCCCGCAAAGCCGAGTTCCCTTCAATGATTTGAGTTCAGTTTATATAGACAATGCAACCTTCCATTCTCAACTTGGGTCTCAATTTCTTCCAACTCGATCTACTTTTCCAACATGGATCCTACTCGAGCGCATTCTCATTGTGGGATCCAAGCTCCTCCTACTCAGCAGCCACATCAACACTCAAGCTCGTTCATAGTGGAGCTCGCCTACAAATGTGGTTCTTCTCTATGCCCACCATCTCGGAATTCAATATGGATCAACCTCCTTCTCAAATCATCCAATGTGGATTCTATGAGTTCAATAGTGATCTGAGTTCCCACACGCAGCCCAACACTGACATAACACATGGCATAGATCCACGTATCTGACACATTAGCGGCCAAGGTGGTATTTTTTTTGAGTTCATTTTAATCATGATTAATTTGACGCTCGTATAGGTGTCATTGGGAATTTTCTCTTTTGTTTTGACAGTCATATGACCATCTATTTTAATTAACTGGTTGCGCAAGCAATTTGCTATGTTAATTTTGACAGTCATCTAACTATCATTTCTGGGCAGATTTTCACTGCTATGATGATCATTTGACAGTCAAATCTAGGCTCATTGTTTTGTTGATGTCATCAGATATTCAAATTTTAGACCCCTCACCATATGCAGTTTTGATTTGGTAGTCCGAATTTGAGAGGCCATGACTTGGCCATCTGGTCTCCAATTTGAGTGCAATTTTTTTTATTTTGGATAGGATCTCCTAAATTTTGTAGTGGTGGTGTTATTTTTTGGTTTTGGTGTATGAATTTTTCATAAAGTGTAGTTTTTGGTGACTGTACCTATGTAATCCTTAACTTTTTCAGTTTTTAGTTGGGGCTCATACAAAAACATTTTCAGGTGCAATTTTTTTTTGAAAGTGCATGATTTTTCAAGAACTTTCTACATTTTCTATTAGATTATAGGTTTATTTGGGCGAAAATATCACTTTCAATATTTGGTCTATTTTGGCACTTGTAAATGATTAGATCCTTGAGTGATCTTGTGTCTTATTTTATTGAGTCTGATATAGCTTCATATTATTTGTTGTAATCATAAAAATCAAAAGTCCACTTTGGTCCATTTTGGCAAGTGGCAATTGTACACGCACTAAATATAAAGTACCAAAATCATCATTTTTTTTTATTATTATTATTATTTTTTTTATTTTTTTTTTGGGGGGTGGGTTCTTTTTTTGAGTGAATTTGGGGGGGTGTCTTGAGTGGTTTTTCTTCTCTTTCTCTTGTGTTCTTTCATTTTTCGTCATGGGTTCTTCTAAATTTCTACTTTTAACTCCATATAGTTATGCAAGTTGGTAAATATATGCATGGAGCAAGCTAATGGAAAAAGGATATAGTGATTATATTGATGGAACTCTTGCTGCAACATTTGATCTTGATGATCTACAAGAATGGAAAAGTCAAAATAAAAAAGGCTCTTGGAACTTTGAGGCAATATGTCACATAAAAAAGATTGTCCTAAAAACACTTTTAGTATGATAGTGTTAAAAATAGGTTTCATTATTAGAGTTCTTTTATTAAAAATGAGTTTTTTTTAAAAAAAATATTAATAAATTAATAAGACATTATTAAGCTTAAATCATTAGATAAATTCTAAACATTGTTTTACTGACTTATTAACTAGAGTTGGTTAGTTAAAACCTTGTTTAGTGAATGTTTAATGTAAAGATTAAATATTCATTTATTTTTGGATGGAATAAATTATCACTTTTTTTACATTAAACTAATCTATAAAGTTGTTAGGACTTCTAGTTTTATTTAAAGGGGTAATTTACTAAAGTTAGTTAATATGTTAATTACTTTAATAAAGATTAGAGTTGATTATTGTTGCAAATAATTAAATTTAATCTATAGCTTAAAGTGAAACAATTATTTTGGCTATTAGAAGATATATATCAAAACCTAAATTTAGTTATTAATTTTAATAGCTTTTCCTTGATATCAAAGTAAGGATTAATGCATTAAATAAAGTTGTTATAGAATGATAAATATATTATGTCTATTCATGAGTTGTAAATTTGGACCTATATTTTAGAAATTTCCAAAAAGATCTTTTTCGAAACAATTTTTAGTTAAAGTAAAATCTAGGACTTTCTAGAAGGATTTACTTTTAGACAATTTTGATTTTAAGAGTCAACCTTTTTTAACTATAAATTCAAATAATATTTATTTTGAGTATCATAGGAAAATCTAATTTTCACAAGATCAAACCTAACCTAAATAAAAACTTTAAAATTAATATTTAATTGATTTTATTGTGGAAATTTAGATAAGAGGAATTAGTATTATGAGGAGATTTGATTTGTTTAATTTACTTTAAAAAGAATTTATGTAAGGTTAATAAATAGATTTATCATTAAAGCTTAATTGAACAATTTATTTGGTTAGTACTTTTATCTCTAGGATATTTGGTTATTATAAAGAAATGGAAAGAGGATTTAGCTTTAGAATGTTATTAAAGTTAAAATATTAGAATGAATTGGATGATTAAATTTGAACATTATTAATTCATTTATAAATCAATGTGAGATAGGAGATTATTAAAATTAATATACGGGGTGTAATTTTGAGGGTATAGTTGATTGGGGGAAATAATTATGTTAGAAAATTATAGTTAAACGAGTACATAAATGAACTCAATTATTTTAGTATGTTAAGATTTATGATCAATAAATATGATTTAGGACGATCATTAAGGTTCATTTGATAAATTTAATTATTATAATGGGTCATTTTAATTAAGTATGTTAGCTATTACTTATAGCTAGAGTGGAGATTATTGTATTAATTGAAATTTAATTTAATCATAATACTTCTAAATTGACATGTTACTTTAGTAACCCCTTCATATGAATAAATTGA
>MU227976.1:1170493-1199440 GCA_018584345.1 Thuja plicata | reverse complement strand
TGTGTCCCTCATGTGGCACCTATGTGGATGCCACATGAGCTCCACCTCATCCAAGCCCTCTCTCTCCTCCAAAAACTCTATAAATAGAGGTCTTTCTCAAGAGCAAACCATCTTCATTTTATGCATTGTTATCATGCTAAAATAGTTCTAGAATTCTTAGTTCATTTTTATGCTTTCATGCTTTAGTTCATAATCTAGAAATCATATGCTAAGATAATGGAATGAATCTAGTTTCTAGTTTTCATGTAATCTTGCATAACATCTTAGTGTAACTTGCATTTTCATTTCAATCATTTGTAAAGACTTGAGACAAGTTCCTCATACTTGCTCTTGAGTCTTTCACTCTCTTAGTTGAATTTTTAGATCAATAGTGGGATTTAGATATTGTTTTAGGAGAGCACACCCACACACCTCTCTAAGAGCAAATCAACAAGGTCTTGGGTGCCCTTGTTCAGCTCATCGGAGGTTGTAATGAAAGTCTTTTTTTTTTTATGTAGTATGCTTTAGATATGCATAATATTGTTATTTAATGTTTATCTCTAATGTTTGCATGTCTGAGCGTGCTCCCAACAGGCTAGGTTTCATTGCATACAGGATTTTCCTAGGATAAAGTTGTACATGTAAGATCATTTAATAAAAAAATCTTGAATTAAAATAAAATACAAAGACATATATATAAATTAAAAGTAAGTTACAATAATTTAAATGAGAATAAAAATCAATTTAAGTATGTACTTACCATCACATCCTTCAAACCAAATCCAATGTTGTGAAACATCTATCCCTCAATGCGCAATATATTCAAAAAATATTGCAAAAAAATGGGCTACAAAGCTCCTATCATGAACCTTATCATCGCTGATATAGAAATGAACCTCCTTGATGATAATGTGTTCATTTTGATCAGTACTTTATACACCATCCAAATGAAACTGTACATGTCTAGAGCTCACTTGTACAAATATTGCAACTTGATCATAACGGTAATATTTATCTTGAATCTGCGATTGAGGGGAAAATGTATAGTTCTCAGAGAAATCTACTATTGAGAGAATACAACCAGGTGGAAAACAATTTTTGGAATCACAAAATTGTTTAGCTTTCCATCATGCACCATGACAATGTTGGATATGTGGATAAATGATACTACGGAATCTAGTCATAAACTCAATGTAGTGATATTCACTCTCCTTCGGTGCATTTTTTTTATTCATCTCATGTCTTATTTTGGTATGTTTAATATTCAAATCTCTTCTACAAAACTAGTTTTGAAGCATCAATATTCTCAGTTTGCAATGGAAATTTCTACAAATCTCCACAATCAATGCATGCAGTTTTTATATGTTACACATTGAATTTATCTCAATCTTCTAATTTTTCACATAAAATAGACTTCACAAATTGTGTTGTACTTATAGGGATGACATTATTTGGATTACGTACTACCATAGCTTTTTTATATGATTACAATTATAGAAGAAACACCATGATTTTGACAACAACAAGTTTCACGTACCTAATTTATGCGTAAAAAGTAAGGGCACAACCTCTCAAACATTCTCTGACATATTTTCATGTCTGAAAATTCTCGCTTGAATGCTTCAAATAGTTCACTTTGTGTTGTATCAAAAAAATGTTTTGGATGTTCAATTTTCATACCGGTCTCTTCATCTTTCATCTATATAGTGTCCCTTCTTTTAAAAGAAACATGAGAGTGGTTGGTCCAGTAGTCAATGACCCATCTTTTTACATCTTCTAAAATTCTATCTTTTCGAGCAATTCTACAAACATTTATCCAATTCTTTTCAATGTTTTCATTTAACAAATGTCTCCTCATAATATACCTTTAAATAATTCTTCTAGATACATCGAGTAATTCATAAATTGATTGAACTATTTTTCTCTGTGACAACTTCCTAATAGAAATCATAGTCATCAACTCTCTACGTGTAGCACTTAAATCAACTCCTCGACTTGTGTTATCAATAACATTCAACGCTTCTTGTAAATTCTCAACTATTATTTCTATTACATCTACTGACATTTTCTTATTATCAACACCCAACAACTCCAGAACAAGGGTAATTTATCTCTTCCTGAATAAATTGACAAATAATTGTGTTTTTCCAAACATAGATATTTTTTGAAAATATTCTTCCCAAATTTTTCTACAATGCAATTTAATTGTGATTTTAGCTACTATGTGTTCAAATGAAATTTGACTAAAAAGAGAATCCTCATCCATCTCCATTTTTTCATGCCATAAGAAATTTTTGTAGCTTGACTACTACCAATTTTTTCTTGTACTTGAGTTGCGTCTTCTTGAACATCAACAGGTTATTCTTGAAGATCGATAGGTTCTTGTTGAATATCAGCAGGTTATCGTTGATTACATTTTGTATGACCTTTCACTTTGTCATCCCTTTTTCGATCATACAGCCTTGATCTATTCCTTTTATTTCCCATTGCACAAAATATTCAAATTGGGAGCTTCAATTCACCTGCCTACAGAAAACCAAATATAACTAATAAAAAAATTATATTTAGAATATTAATAAGCTCATAAATTATCTCGCTAATTTTACTTTTGTAATTAAAACAAAAAAATGAAAAATAAGAAAAAATAAAGTATAAAACCAACTTACTAGGAAAAAAGCTTTTTCAATTTATTTGTATAATTATCCTTGAATGCAAAAACAATTGTTAAATAAACCAAAAAAATTGATTTTATTTGAAAATCAATTTAATAACTTTCACATTTTATGTTTTTAATTGATTTAAAATTTGAAAAATAAATGGCCTCTAAAATATGAGGCTTAAGGGGCATGGAAGCTCACACGACTTGCTTAGTCGGCCTTTGGTTTTGGCCGAACTAGGTCTAGCCAAAAATGCTTGTGTGGCATCCTAAGTGGCAACCAAATCAGCAAAATTTACAGAATTGTAGAACTCCTTACTACTGTAACTGATTTCTCCATCAAAAATAAAATTTCTAAAGAAACTAAAAATATCCTTTTGTATAGATCAAAGTCAAGAATATGCTCATATATTTTTTGTTTTGTATTGATTAGATCTAATATACTATAATTACAAAATACTGCAAGTACATATTTTAACATTCGAGAAGACGTTAATTCAAAAAAAAATAGTAAATCATATTAGAAAAATTTAAAAATTATATGGTTCAATAGAGGAGAGAGTCCTCTTTGAGAATGCATAATTTTGTTTTTTATTGGTATAGATTTGATAGGGAAAATAAAGTGGGAGATAAAAATTGTTAATTTTGGGTAAGTCAGACTTTGAATTGTTATAACTGAGAAAATATATATCGAAAATGAAAATTTCCTTTTGGATTCACTAGATATACATGTGATCTAGAACATATTTTTAAATCAAAGGAAAAACAATTATTTGTATATAGTTTTTTGGTGGGAGGTAGACCCCCTGATTTGCAATATTTTTCAGCAATTGAAAAATGAGCATTAAAAATTACAAAAACATATCAATTATTCTTCAAAAAAAAAAATATTAGGCATAAACTTCATCCATTTTTACATAGTTCGTCACTTTGCATCATCTTCAAATTCCAAATAGAAATGCCACTTTTATCCCATTGAAGTTAAATAGTTTTGGTGTTGTTAACCTTTTCCTTTATAAAAGTGTGACACGGGTTTGTACTTTTACCCATATATAGAAGAGTCCTCAAAAGAAGATGTATTGACAAAGAAAGGGAAGGTGAAATAAATAGTTGGATAAGAAGAAATGAACAGTCGAACTTCACATCCAACAATCTCCTACTTGAAGCCTAATTCATGTTGCAACTTCACGTCTAAAGAACCTCCCACTTGAATTGCTTTATGTAAGGAAGAAAAGGTGTTCAAAAACACTTCCTAAGGTAATCTTGAGAGGAGTATATTGAAAATTTCAACTTAACTATTAGAGAGATTTCAAGAAACACATAAGAGTATAAATAAAATAACAATAAACACATAACACAGTAATTATCATGTGGAAAAACCTTACACGAGAAAAACCCCACACTCCAAAACCTGCATAATGTATTACCAAATCAACAAGAGATTACAACACACTTGCAATGAAAGTTCTTACAAGAGTATCACCTCAACTAAATCTTGGAGGAACTTTGCTAGCATCCTTCTAGCACCTGATGTTGCAAATAAAACTCAATGCTCAAACTCCTCCTCAAGCCCTAATTTTATAAGCTTCTCACAACCTAGAAACCACTTGTGGTTTACAAAACTATGAGAAAAACCTCAATGACACATGCTTCCCATTCTTGACATGTGTTTCCCAAGATAGGCAAAATCTAAGTTAAAAATAGTCTCTCACGTCCAAAGTCTTATCCCCTATTTTTGACCCTCTAAGTTGTCATGAAATGTGTCATAGGCTCTCTGAAAATTTCCCTCCTATATTATAATACAGACAAGGCATCTTTTGACAACTAATATACATTTTTTCAAGGCACTAACACAGAGAAAATTGCCAACTACATTTTGGAGCTATCTCTAATAAAAATTGCAAGGTTGAGACACATATTTCTCAACATTCTCCCACTTGTCAAATACCTTGCAAGAGTCGGGGGATCCATACTATCATGGACTTAACTGCTAGGGGGTGAAAGGCCCATAGACTCTAAACGTTATATGAACTTCTTTGTACTCACAAGCTTAGTTAATGAATCAACAACATTCACCAAATTTTCTACCTTCTCCAGCTTTACCTTTCCATCATCAACCATATCTCTCATAAAATGATATTGTACATCAATGTACTTGGTCCTAGCATGAAATATTGGGTTCTTCACTAGGCAGATTGTACTCTGACTGTCACTATAAATTGTCATTGCACCATATTTGAACTCTATATCTTAACATAATCTCTTGATCCAAATGGATTCCTTGCATGCATGAGTAGATTTCATATACTCTACCTTTGTAGTGGACAAAGCGACCATAGCCTATCATTTTCTCACCCAACTGATTGCACAACCAAATAATGTGAACACGTATGCACTGGTGGATCTTATTTTCTATCAACATCACCAGCCCAGTGTGAATCCACATAGTCTTGAATATCCGAGGAATGCTTGTTTCATGTTCCATGAAAACATATAGAGTACTCTAAGGTTCCCCACAAGTATCTAAAAACTCTTTTTACTGCATCTCAATGTGCTCTTCCTAGATTAGACATGTAATGAGAAAGAACTCCCACTACTTGGGGAATGTTTGGGCTTGTACAAACCATAGCATACATCAAACTTCCAACAACACTCTAGTATGGTTTTTGACTCCTTTTTTCCATCTCTAATGGGGATGTAGGACATTGTGAACTAGAAAGCTTCATTCCCTTTTTAATAGGAACACACAACGGTCTGGAATCTTGCATATTGAATATTCTTAGTATAGTACCAACATACTTACTTTGGCCTAGCCAAATATTTCTATTTTTTCTATCTCTTATAATCTTCATTCTTAGAATGTGAATTTTTTCACCAAGATCTTTCATTTCAAATTTTCCTGAGAGATGATATTTTAACTCTAAAATCAAACCATTTCCTTTGCAAATAAACAACATGTCATCAACATATAAGGCAATAATCAGGAAACGATCACCATCAGATTTTAAATATATATAGTGATCATATTTAGATTGCACAAATACCAAACTCAATACATATGTATCAAATTTATGGTACAACATCCAATGACTTTGTTTTAAACCATACAAGGATTTCTTCAACTTACAGACCAAATGACTTTTACCTTTCACCACATAGTGCTCTAGTTGTGTCATATAAATTTCTTCTTCCATTTTACCATGAAGGAAAGTTGTCTTCACATCCATTTTCTCAATCTCTAGATCATAAGTTGTTGCAATAGAAAGAAAAAAAATGAATGGATGTCATTTTGGCTATAGGAGAAAAAAATTTACCACAATTTACTCCCTCAACCTGGGAGTAACATTTTGCAACCAATCATGCTTCATACTTTTTAATGCTTCCATATGAGCCTATCTTCTTTTTGAACACCCATTTACAAAAAATAGGATTTTGTGCTTCAGACAATGGTACAAGATCCTATGTATCATTCCTTTTAAGAGTTGTCATCTCTTCATCCATGGCTATTTTCCTAGACTATGAATAATTCATACCAAGAGCCTCTTCTACAGATCTTGATTCATCAATATTAGCATTTAAAGAAAATATTCATCTCCAATCCTTAGGATAATACTCATACCTTTCAGGTGGTTTCCTTTGTCTAGTAGACCTTCGAACAAGCTCTGGTTTAGGTTCCACTTATTCCTCTAATGACTCAGATCTCGTAGATCTCTTCTCAACTTCCTATATTTCTTAGAGAGTTGATTCAATTTTCTCAGGTGTAGTAGGTAGTTGAATCACATCTTTTGTTTCTTTTGTTTATTTTGGCTACAGTGAAATAGAAGAATTCTTAGTTTCCCTAAAAATAAGACTTCTAGAGTAAAATACCTTTTGTGCAATAGGATCCCAAATCTTGTATTCTTTCACACTAACTATATCCAATGAATATACATTTAATATCTTTGTTATCCAATTTTATATGCTTCTCCTTTGGCACATGAGCATATGCCTCATAACCAAAAACTCTCAGATTATCAACAAGATTTGATGTAGGAGACCTATTTATCAGGTAATATAAATGGATACAACTTTAACCCAGAACTTTTGATCTATTTTAGTACCACTCAGCATAATCCTAGCCTTCTCCATCAAGGTCTTGTTCATTCTTTCTGCAAATCCATTATATTGTGGAGAATACAAAGTTGTCTTCTATCTCTTAATACCATAATATTTACAAAATGTCTCAAAATAGTTGGAGCAATATTCACTGCCATTATTTTTCCTTGAACATTTTATCTTATTTCCCATCTGCAACTCAACCATTTCTTTAAATTCTTTAAAATGACTGAAAACTTCAGGTTTACTCTTAATAAAATAAACCCATGTTATTCTACTGAAATCAGAAATCAAAAGAAACATAATAAACTAATTTACCAATAGAAGGATCATCAACTAGACCAAATACATCCTAATGGATTAGATTCAAAACACATGAAGACTTATGAGAACTTGAGTAAAATTGAATGTGGTTTTGTTTTCCATAAATACAATGCTCACAAAAATCAAATTCAAGATTGAAATCAGTCAACTCATCAACAAGGTTCTTATTCAAAGTCCTTAAACCCTTCTCACCTATGTGTTCGAGTCTCTGGTGCCATAACATCATCTTCTTTGCAGGAAACTTTGATTCACTAGACAAAGTGCCCTTGGGTACCCAAAATCTATGACCATCTGCTGAAAGATAAAATCTCTCCTTGTTGTAAAACAAGGTGAAGAAATATTGCAATAAGAACATAAAATAATTATCTATGAAAATCTAAAACCAAAGATTAACCCTTAATAAAGTGATTGCAGACTTAAAACAAGAACTAGAAACCAATTGCACATAAGACACCAAATTTATGTGAAGAAACCCTTTTGGGAAAAAACTCCACCAGAGAAAGAGAGGAAAGTATATTACTAATCCAATGAAGAATACAATATAATTATTCTTCTCTATAGATCCGTGTAGAAAATCTGGCAGTACTCCATTACCCTGGAAACTGAACAAGACTGAATGAACAACGCTAGCTCAAGGCCCCAATTTATAGGAATTTGTGAGGATGAATACCATTGTGGTATCATAAAACAATATTAAACAAAACCACATGTAAAAACCTCATGCCTAAGTGTTGTCATAGAATCTTATGAAATCTGTCATAACTTTCATAGATTCTCTTAAAACCTCTTAAAATGATTCAATTACCTCAAAATAGAGGATTCCAAGAGGGGGCACCTAACTATTTTTTCTTTTTCCTAAACTACAAATGGTAAAAGTAACTTTTCCTTTTCATGGTCTCTTTCACCACTGTTGGTTAAACGATTCAACCTCTTATGGGTAAGTTACAAAAGATATTAATAAAAATAATAAATTAAGGATTTACAAGGTTTATGGAACCTAAATCTTAAGATTCTCTCACTTGACATCATACATTGTAAATTACCCCATAGAGATACAAAATAAAAATCAAGTACAGTGATCAAGGCCCATGGCCTTCTAGCACCAAGAGAACTTATCTGTGGTTACTGGCTTCATGTGAGAATTTGCAACATTATCCAAAGTGTCAACTTTTTCAATCAATACCTTTCCATTTTCAACCATTTCTCACACAAAGTGATACTGAACATCAACTTGTTTAGTGTGATCATGATACATAGGATTTTTAGCCAAGCATATGGCACTCTGACTGTCACATGCAATTCTTATTATCTTATAATCAAAACCAATTTACCATTGCCAAGTCTCTGTAACCAAATTGCCTCCTTAGAGGCACGTGTAGCAGCCATATACTTTGCTTCAATGGTGGACAATGCAACTGTAGGTTTCCTTTTAATCATCCAACTCACTGCACCTCCAAACAAAGTAAACACATAGCAACTTGTGGACCTTCACCTATCCAAGTCACCACCCCAATATGCATCAAAAAAACCCTATATGTCCAATGAATTGTCCACATAATCAGTACCATGATAAACCAAACAGTAATCAGAAGTACCTCGCAAATACCTTAAAACCCTTTTAACAAAAGTTCAATTCTCTCTACCAGGGTTAGACATAAACTTTATTAGAACTCCCACTGGTTGGGCTATATGTAGTCTAGTACAAACCATTGCATACATTAAACTACCAATGGAACTATCATAAGGAACATTAGACATAACTTCAATATCATCATTGTATTTAGGACACATGTCTAAACTCAACTTAGTACCAACCATAAATGGAATACTCGTTGGCTTACAGTCCTGTAATTTAAATATTTGCAAAATGGTGTCAACATGCTTACTTAGACTTAACAAAAGCTTTTTGTGAACCCGATCCGTGATTATTTCTATCCCAAGAATATATCTAGCAGCCCCCAATTCCTTTATTATCAAATGTGCTATAAATTTGAGTGTTGAGCTCTTTAATCATTACCTTTTTGTTACCAATAAACAACATTTCATCAACTTACAAGACAATGATTAATAATTTATCATCAATAATATTAATATAAACAAAGTGATCCTCTTTTCTTTTAATATAACCAAAATTTAATACAAAAGCATCAAACTTCTGGTAGCACATCTTGGGTGACTGTTTCAAACCATATAATGACCGCTTTAAACTGCAAACAAGGTTTTCTTTTCCTTTCTCAACAAAACCATTAGGTTGTTGCATATAAATCTCTTCTTCAAGATCCCCATGAAAGAAAGCAATTTTAACATCAATTTTCTCTATCTCAAAATCACAAGTAGAAGCAATATGTAATAGGAATCTAATAAAATTTAACTTAGCAACGGGAGAGAATATTTCACCAAAATCAACTCCTTATCTCTATGAGTAGCCCTTGGCCACCAATATATCCTTATACCTCTCTAATTGACCATCTGCTCCAAATTTATTCTTAAATACCCACTTGTATCCAATAGAATCTCTTCCTTCCAGAAAACTAACAAGATCCCAAGTCTCACAACTATCCAAATTTTTGTATCTCCTCTTGCATGGATTGCATCCAATATTCACTTTCTTCGGAAGAGAGTTCCTCCCTGTAAGATCTAGGTTCATCATTAGTACAAAGTAAAGCAAATTTACAATGGAAATATAGTGGGCTATACCTGTCAACTGGATTCTATTATCTTGTGGACCTTCTCAAAGGTGGAGTAAGAGGTTCTTCCTCATGTTCTTCCTTGTTATGATCAACTTCTTCTATCACAATTAAATCTTCTAAACTTTCACTTGAACTCTCTTCTTCTTCTCCATCTTCTTGTCCATCCCTTTTTTCTTCCACATGTGCATCTTCTTGCTTGGTTTCAAAATGCACCATATTAGACTTTTCCTTTGGTTGCTCTTCACCTAAGTTAGTTCTAAATTCCCTGAAAATCGCATCTCTAGAAAGAATCATTTTATGGGTAAGAGGATTCCAAAGCTTATAACCTTTTACATTCTCACCATATCCTACAAATATGCATTTATGTGCTTTTGGATCCAATTTAGATCGCTTCTCTTGAGGCACATAAACAAAATAATCACAACCAAAGACCCTTAAATGTGAAATTGAAGGCTTTTTAACCAAACCATATTTCATAAGGAGTTTTATCAACAAGATCTGTACAAGGATATATATTAATCAAATAACAAGTAGTACCAACATCTTCTTCCTAGAAACACTTATCTAGCTTAGCACTACTTAACATGCTCGTATCTCTTTCAATTAATCTATGGTTCATTCTTTCTACTACCCCATTTTGTTGGGGAGTGTAAGGTGTAGTCTTTTGCCTAACAATTCATGCATGTTTGTAAAACTCATCAAATTCCCTAGATAAATATTCACCCCAATTGTCAGATCTCAATAATTTTATCTTATAATCTGATTGATTTTCAATCATTGCCTTAAATTCCTTAAACTTAGAGAAAACTTGAAATTTTGAATGTATAAAATAAATCCTAGTATATCTTGAGACATCATCAATGAAAGAAACATAATACCAAGATTTATTCAAAGATTCAACATCCAATGGACCACATACATCCGAATGAATAATCTCTAAAAGTTTCTTAGCTTTATTAACTCCTTTGGAAATGAAGATCTATTTTCTTTACCAAACACACAGTGCTCACAAAAATCACTCTTACTAACAGAATAATCAGAAACCCCTGACCTAGTTTCTTATCTAGAATGGTCTTAATACCTTTTTCACCAATGTGACCCAATCTATGGTGCCACAACATATATGAATTTTCATTCCTAGTTACAAAATTTGAATTGCAAAGTGTAGAAGCATGAAGCTTACACAAAGTCCCTGTTCGAGATCCTTTAGCAACTACCAAACTTCCTCTTACCAACTTGCAACTAGACTTATCAAATGTCACATGCATTCCACTTGGAAACTAAAATTAAACTTCTAGTAAGATTTGGAATATGTAAAACATTATCAATGGAAGAAATCCTCCCATCACTAAAACACAACTTTAACTTTCCTTTGCCAACAATCTTCACTGAGGTGTTTTCATCAAGAAAAACTTCTCCTCCATCATATTCCTTATACTTATAAAATCACTCATTGTGAGGATTCATATGGTAGGAAGCACCTGAATCAACAAATCAAGCATCATTACTAATAGAATTAGCTGAAATAAGTAAAGCGTCAAAATCACTGTTATCTGGGGACTTATCTGTGGAAGTATTTGTGCTCTTTTTCTTATTTTTGCACTCCTTCTTCACATTCCCTCTCTTACCAAAATTCCAACACTTCACTCTACTCTTTCTGGGGGTCTTAGAATGATCCTTCCTCTTCTTATCCCCTTTAGCCTCTTTCTCCTTAGGTATTTTTTGCACATGCAAGGCATCATGGGATCCAGCATTCATAGTCTTTCTCCTCATCTCTTCTGAAAGAAGAAGAGGAACTATATTATCCATCTTAGGATTACAACCACCGCTACACATGGAAACAACTAGATTTTCCCAAGAATTAGGCAAAGACAAAATCATAAAGATACATTTATCTTCATCTTGTATCTTAACATATATTGAAGCAAGATTACTTAAAATCAAATTAAATGCATCTAAATGTTCAGCAATAGAGTCATTGTCTTTCATTTTTAAATAATACAAATGCCTTTTCAAATATAGCTTGTTAGGAAAACTCTTAGTTTAACTAGATATCACCTATTTTCCTCCATATATTGTAGGTTGTGTCTACTATAGATAAATTTAGGAGGACAAAGTCTGAAATACATAATCGAATGGTTCCTCGTACCTTCTTGTCTAACTTTTTCCACTCTGCATCTGATAAGGTAGAATCCTCTAGTTTCTTTTCTTCCAAAACTGGCGACCATTGGTCTCTCTCTCCAAGGAGATCTTCAAATTTCAACTTCCACATCTCGTAACTAGTACCATTTAACTTCTCAATATATTGACAAGAGGTGGAGGCCATGGTGTAAAACCTTTCTCAAATCTGCAAAAAACCCACAAAACAAAAGCTTCTACTGCAGAAAAAAACCTTCAACACTTGAAGAGAAAGGCGTCCCTCCCTCAATAGAACTGTTAGCTATGATACCAAATTTTGTAAAACAAGGTGAAGAAATATTGAAATAATAACTTAAATTGATTGTCTTTGAAAATCTAAAACCAAAGATTAACCCTTTATAAAGTGATTGCAAACTTAAAACAAGAACTAGAAAACCATTGCACATAAGATACCATATTTACATGGAGAAACCCTTTCAAGGGAAAACTCCACCATAGAAAGAGAGTAAATTATATTAAAAATCCAATAAAGAATACAATAGCAATAAAATTCTCTATAGACCCGTGTAGAAAATCCGGCAGCACTCTGTTACACTGGAAACTGAACAAGATTGAATGAATAACTTTAGCTCAAGGCCCCAATTTTTAGGAATTTGTGAGGATGAATACTATTGTGGTATCATAAAATAATAGGAAACACAAAAACCTTGAAAAACCTCACGCCCACCCTAAAAATAGCCTCTTACATATTCTCTTACATCTCTCATGCATGCCCACCTGTGTAAGGAATCTATCGTAAATCGGCATAAGTGTTGTCATAGAATCTTATGACAGATGTCATAACTATCATAGATTCTCTTAAAACTTCTTACAAACATTCAAATACCTCAAAATAGAGGATTCCAAGAGGGGACACATAGCTATTTTTTCTTTTTCCCAAACTACAAATGGTAAAAGTAACTTTTCCTTTTCATGGTCTCTTTCACCATCATTGGTAAAACGGTTCAACCTCTTATGGGTAAGTTACAAAAGATATTAGGAAAAATAATAAAGTAAGGATTTACAAGGTTGATGGGACATAAATCCTAAGACTCCTTTTCAAATAGAGTATTCTTTTTCACAAACTTATCAAGAGTACTATTGCACTCAATTGTGCATGCATCAAGGTGGTACAATGTACCCAATATACTTCCTCTTTTTATTTCCATAAAACCTCTCCCCATTTTCACACCTACTTCATAAAATTGTACATGCACACCCACACCTATTAGTTCTCTAACAAATAAAAAATGTATTACTAGTCTTAGGATATGCAAGACACCATCAAATCATCTAAGTCTACCATCAAAAAATTTCACATGAACACTTCCACGGCTAACGATATCAAGAAAAGAGTTATCACCCAAATACACCTTACCACCATCAAAATTTTCATAATTACTAAACTAGTTTCTATTAGAATTCATGTGGAAATATGCACATAAGTCTATCGACCATGTATTATCACATGCACGAGTGGCCAGGGTTGCAATAAAAGAATCTTCATCTTCCTTCTCAGACTCAGAATCAGAATCTTTCTTCTTCTTCTTCTATTATTTGGAGTCCTTTTGAAAGTGTTCAGGTTTTCCGCAGTTCTAACACATTGCCTTGGACTTACTAGGGGACTTAGATCTCCCCTTATTCTTGGACTTAGAACGGTCATGTTGCTTTTCATTCTTGTCACTTTCTTGATCTTTCTTGAACACTCAAATCCTCTTTGGTATTCATAGAGCCCTTCCTTCTCATGTCCTCAGAAAGAATAGAACCAACAACATCCTCCATCTTTAAGGCAATTGAAGTGCTCCCTATGTCCATGACAAGGTTGTCCCATGAATCTATCAATGAACATAGAAAGATTTGACACCTTTCTTCTTCATCCATTGACACCCCTACTAAGGTCAATTGAGCCGCCAACATATTAAATCTTTCCAAATGCTCATAAATTCATCCAACTTCTTCCATTCTCAAGAAATACAATTTATTCCTAAAGAAAATCTTATTCACAAGTGATTTTTCTGTTAGAATAACTGAGAAGGGGGGGTGAATCAGTGACCTCAAAAATTAATCCAATAATTCCAGCCAAAACTTATATCCAAAATGTAATACCTTCAGTTATCATTCAAACCTACAAGATGTATGCCTTACATAATCTTATCAAATATATATACTAATTGGTGAATATATTGATTACCTTTTTCTATTCTTTACCGAGTAACAATAATTAAACTTAGTATTTACTGACCAATTTTGTTTTAGTAATGTGTAAAGAAAAACATCAAAGAAATGAACCATATCCACATTTGACACATGGATTTTTAAGGTGGAAACCCTGTTAAGGGAAAAACCACTTGGGACAGGTAACCCAAAATTTTCACTCTTTTGAAGTGAGCTCAGTGAAGAGCCAACCCTATTAAAGGTTACAAACACACTGTTAAGTGCAACCTTGTTAGAGGATTCAAAACTAACAGTTTTATCTTTTGACCTAGCATTAACTATGTTGTTAATAATAAAACCTTTTGATACTCTTGAGTATCTCAATACAATAAGGATGGTTAAATCCCACTCGATTAAGAGATTTTTTGAATCAATGGTTAAACTGAAATAGTAAATGATCTATTTAATAATACCACTTTAATTTGTATATTTTTAGATCTATTGTTAGTCCATAATACCTCTTTGATCAATGTTCTCTTCAATTCCTTTTCTCCCCTTCTTTCTTCTTTCTGTTATGTGAATGCTCTTGCTTCTGTTGCTCGGTGTCTGTAGAATTCTTGGCTCTGTTCTCCATCCTGTATGATTAGATCTGCATGAAGAACTATATCTTCACCATAATTATATTCAACATTCCTCCCTTCATAATGAATTACTTGTCTCTTTATATAGATATGATTCCACCATTTCAATCTCCTTATCTTTCTTGTTCTTGACGTAGATTTCTTCTTGATCCACAAATCTTGCCATGCATTGCTTTAATTTTTAAAGTTTCTCTTTAGTTTTATTCTGTAGATTTCTCCTTGAAAACTATGAATAAAACTAGCTTTAAATCTTCTTCTTATCCTTAGTTCAACTGTTCGATGAAAACAAAGTAATCAATCAGTTAACTCTAAATATAGCTCCTGCCAGCTGAGTGTTTTTTTGTTTCCTAACTCCAGTTGTTTTCGGTCATCAAATCTTAGTTTGCTTGGTAACACTTGCTCGGGTACAACTGATCTTGATTACTATAGATCTTGGATAACAGTGTTATCAGGTACCACTGTGTCTCTCGAGTAACACTGTTCATCAGTGTTTTCTGTCTATCAGGCACCATTGTGAACTTCTCAGGGTTCACTTTTTCTTGGGTAACTCTATCACTCAGTGTATACCTTTACCAACAATAAAAACTTTATCTCTTTATATCTTCAAGTGTTATGACAATATGAGTATGAGAAATCATAACATATCAAGTTGACGTCAATGACAATACAATACATTAACTTATTTAATGTATTGCATTTACTTTCTGCAGCTCGATGATCATCAACTTTATCATCTTCAAACATTCAATCAGTTATAGTTCATCAATCGATCCCTTTGGCATTGATAAAAACATACTATAAATACAATATGAAATATTCCATAACATACCAAACTTATTGTTCTATAACTAATTCAAATATCTAACTCTCGGTAAGCTTTTCTAGCTTAGATTTGATTCTTGCAGAGTGCTTTTCTTCATTCCCTTCAATCTCTTCTCCTTTTTCTGGATAGATATGTAAAGTTTAAATTTTCTTGAATTCTCTCCCTTGGATGGATGGTTGTTTCTTTGAATCTTTCTCTCCCTTTATAGAATCATCTTCTTTCTCTAATGTTTTCTCTCCCTTTGACTGTTCCTCTCCCTGATGGATATTTCTCTTCTCTCCCTTTGGATGATCATGATAGATATTTCATATTGAGTATCTCTCTCCCTTTGACAACAATACCAAACTTAAATATATCATTGAATTCTTCTATCCATCAGCAATACAGCTCTGTAATAGCCAACAATATCTCTAGTGCGCGGTTTAGATAAGTACCTTCTTGTACTGATATGTCATTTGCATTCCATAACTTAGCTTGCATAAACATGATTGATCTTCTGGTAATGTGTAGGCTGATGCAACCTCCTAGTCATCTTAGTGACCATTAGACAAGGGTCGAACCCCTAGTCTCTTCCTTAGGTACTCAAATGTATCTTTTGGAAATGGCTTTGTGAATATGTCTGCTAATTGTTCTTTGGATTGTACATATTCTAGTATCACTTCTTTCTCTTGTACTTGTTCCCTCAAGTAATGATACTTAATAGCTATGTGATTTGTTTAAGCATGCATCACAGGGTTCTTTGAAATGTTGATAGCACTGGTATTATCACAATAGATAATTACTAGTTCAATAACTTCCATATTCATACCTTTCAGTAATTGCTTGACCCATACAATGTTAGAGAAATTTGTAGAAACGGCCACATATTATGCTTCTGCAGTTGATTGAGATATGCATCCATGCTTTTTACTTATCCATGTGACAAGTGTGTCACCCATAAAGAATTCTCCTCCTATTGTGATCTTTCTAACATTTATGTTTCCAGCCCAATCAGCATATGTATAAACTTGTAGCTCAAATTTTCCTTCTTTATTATACCACAAACCATAGTCTTCGGTATTCTTTAGATATCTCATAATTCTATTAACAGCAGTCATGTGTGATTCCTTGCGATTAATAGAGAATCTTGCAACTATACCAACTACATGTTCTATATTTGGTCTAGTGTGTACATTAGCTTGCCAATCATAGATCTGTATAAGGTTTGATTTACCTCAGTTGTCTTGTCTTCCTTTGTCAATTTTCATCTTGTTTCCATAGGTGTTCCAACTGTTGGAATAGTCCAAAGTGATAACTAAGAGGGGGGATGAATCAGTTATCAGCTAGTTAAATTATTTTCTTCTTATTAAGTGCAGAGTAACATTAAGCAAATACACAATAAGATAACACAAAATAGAACACCACAATTTTGGTTATGGGGAAACCAAATTAGGTAAGAACCTCGGTGGGAATTAGCACCCACAAAGAACTGTACTTGAGTATAAGAATCCTTGTTAGAAGATCTTACAACCCTGTTAGGAGTTGATCTTTAAAATGCAATAAGTATAGTGACCTGGTTAAGGGTTGGACCCTGTTAGGATTCTTTTACAAATAACCCTGTTAGGGGTGAGGACTCACTGTCCAAAAGCACACTGCTAAAATGATGAAGGTTGCAACCTTTAGTAAAATAGATATACACTATATCTGATAATGAATTCTTTGAGTAGACCTATTGTCTTAATAAGTTCCAATGAATTGTACACACTCTCTTCTTCTTCACATAGATCTTTTACTGATGAATGAAATGGCTTTACTGTCCCAAACCAATCAGCATTATGTTCTGTTCCTTTTCTGTCTCTTTTATTATCATTCACACTTGGTGATATTCAAATGAACTACTATAAGTATCTTCTCCAAAATATATGATCTTTGTCAGCTGCAGGAATCCCTCCAATGCTTCACTTGTCGGCTAAACAAAGCATGCAACATAATTAGAACTGCACAACTCAAAACAAATAGATGCATCGCTTCAGAGATTCGGCTCCACCAAAATTACCCAAACTTCATGCTTCGGTTGAAACATGATTAGCGCCTTTGGTTAATTAAATTAGATTCATAACTAAACATGAATTTGAACATGCATATCCCATGGATAGACGCAACTGAATAATCAATAAAATTAATGTTGGCTTACTGAAAACAATCCTCTGAAACTATGGATGGTAAACAGAGTAACATAACTCAGCTGTTACTAAACATCTAAATCTGTGTGTATGAACATGGCATAGTAACTATGTCTGAAACATAAAAACAATCGCGCAAGGCTTCCATCTATCCATACAGAAAAGTGGATATAGTTCACTATTGTATACTATATGTTGTCATAAATGACAAACATACAATCAACTATTTGCACAAAGGCAAATCTCCAACAATCTCCCCCTTTGACATTGATGGCAACATATGATTAAAAAAACCATCAATCCAATATTAGTGTCTTCTTTCTTTTTATAATCTTCTCAATATCCTCATCAAAGGTTCCTCTTCACTGCTACATCTCCTTTGACTGTGTTTTTATTTTCATGACTATATACTCCCCCAGAGTATATGCTCCCCCTTACTATATACTCCCCCTTTGACATCAATGGAAAAGGATGCCAAATACAGATAAGCATAGGTACTACTCTAGAAGTAGAGTAGTCAACCACTCATCAGTCCAAAAGGACTTATGCATTTTCTGTGAGTTCTAATTAGACTCGGGAAAGGGAATTACTCCCAACTTCTTCCTGAGATACTCAAAAGTATCTTTTGATAATGGTTTCATGAATATATCTTCCAACTAATCTTTAGTGATCACATAATCCAGCTTCACTTCTCTTTCTGCAACTTTTTCTCTTAGAAAATGATATTTTATTTCTATTTGTTTTTTCTTTGCGTGCATCATAGGGTTCTTTGATATGTTAATGGTGCTGGTGTTGTCACAATGGATGAAAATGGGATAATCAATCTAAATTCCAAAGTCTTTAATCATCTGTTTGATCCAAACCATTGTTGAACAATTCAATGCGGCTGCTACATACTCAACTTCTGTTGTTGACTAAGAAATACATTTATGCTTCTTGCTTGTCCAAGTAACCAACCTGTCTCAAAGAAATATTGTTCCTCCTAAGATACTCTTTCTGTCATCAATGCAACATGCCCAATCTACATCTGTGTATACATGAAGTTCTACATTTTCTAAATTAGGGTACCATAAACCATAGTCTATAGTTCCCTTTAGATATCTAAATATTCTTTTTATTATCATTAGATGATTCTATTTAGGTTCAGCTGCAAATCTCCCAACAATGCCAACTGCATTAGATATATCTGGTCTAGATTGAGTGAGATATATGAGTTTTCCTATCATGGATTTGTAAAGTGTATTCTCAACTGCTGCAGAATCATCATTTTTAGAAAGATTGCTTCATGTTATCATGGGAGTGCTTACTGGCTTGCAATCTTCCATTTTGAATGTCTTCAATATCTCCTTCACATATTTAGACTGATTTATGAATATACCTATGTTTTTTTACTTTACATTTAATCCCAAAAAGTATTTTATAGGGGCCCAAGCATGCTCATTTCAAATTCACTTTGCATCTCTTTTTCAAATTCTGCACTAAGCTTGTCATTGCCTCCAAAGATAATGTCATCAACAAAGATAGCAACAAGGATTAATCCTTCAGGTGTCTCTCTGATGAATAAGTTGCAATCTTTTGCTCCCTTTTTGAATCCAAACTTTGTTAATTATCCATCTAGTCTCTCATACCATGCTCTCGGGGCCTGTTTAAGTCCATAGAGGGCTTTCTTTAGTCTGCATACCATGTATGGATTGTCTGAAAATTTGAATCCTTTAGGATTCTCTATGTAGACTCCTTCCTTCAAGTCACCATTCAGGAAAGCTGACTTGACATCCATCTAATATACTTTGAAGTTTTTGAATGTTGCTTAAGCTAGAAACAACTTTATAGCTTCCAGTCTGCTCACAGGGGCAGATGTATCAGAATAGTCAATTCCTTCTCTTTGTGCATATCCTTTACATACCAATCTTTCTTTATTTCTTATTACTATACCATCTTCATTAATTTTGTTTCTAAATATCCACTTAGTTCCAATCACATTCTTGTCACAAGGTCTAGGGACCAATTCCCATGTGTCATTCTTAATTATTTGATCTAATTCTTCTTGCATTGCAGTTTGCCAATCTGAATCATTGCACACATCTTCAACACTTAAGGGTTCAATTTGTGAAACTAAACATACCTCTTCATCAATAGTTGAACCTTTTGCTCTAGATCTTGTGAAAAATTTATTGCTCTGATCTCCAATGATATCTTCTTTTGAATGGTATCTAGATGTATATTTTGATATTTTAGGTGTGACACTCTCATCTATGATATGTGATTCTTCTTGACTTGGTTCAGGATTATTGTATGATACATCAATACAATCAAACATTTCTTCTATAACTATTTCTTTATTGATAGGTCTAGGTTCATCTTCAATCATAGGAGCATATTCATAGTATCTTTCTTGAATTATGAACTTCTCAACAATCTTCACATGTGCACTTTTAATGATTTTCTTCAACCTTAAATTAAAACATCTATATGCTTTGCTCTTAGTAGAATAACCAAGAAAAATACCTTCATCACTTCTAGCATCAAATTTTCCAACACCATCATCACTCTTGATGTAGCACTTGCTTCCAAAGATTATGAAGTATTTTACTGTAGGTACATTACCAAACCAAAGTTCATAAGGTGTTTTGTCTGCACCTGGTCTTAGTTGAATTTTGTTGATAGTATAGACTGTTGTATTGACTGCATCTCTCCAATAGGTGTGTGCAACTTTTCCTTCAATCATGATAGTGCACGCTGTGTCAAGTATTATCATGTTCCTCCTTTCTGCAATTCCATTTTGTTGAGGGGTTCTGGGTGCACTTAGTTGTCTTTTGATTCCACATTCTTCACAGTACTCAAGAAACTTGTCAGAGGTGAATTCTCCTCCTCTATCAGATCTCAGACATTTTATCTTTAATCCAGACTCATTTTCAAATTTAGCTTTGAATATTTTGAACTTCTCAAAGGATTCATATTTTTCTTTCAAGAACATAGCCCACATCATTCTGGATAAATCATCAACAAACAAAATGAAATATCATTCACCATAGTAAGATCTTGTTTGAGTAGGTCCACATAAATCTGTATGCACTAGATCTAATTTTTTCTCTACAGAGTTCTATTTTCTTCTGAATGAGGTTCTCACATGCTTACCCATCTCACATTCCCTACACATAGTATCAACTAGTCTTGCAATAATAGGAAGGTCTCTTACTACTTTTACATTGCTTATTTTTACTATGTTGTCAAAATTGATATGACAAAGTCTTTTGTGCCATAACCAACTGTCATCCACTTTTGCAACAAAATAACTTACTTCGGAGTTAAGCTGAAAGACATTACCTTTGGTCTTTGATCCTGATGCAATCATGTCTCCTTCTTTGTTGTTAATAATGCACCTCTTGTTTTTGAATTCTAACTGATATCCTTTATCAAGTAATTGTCCAACACTCATTGGGTTATGATGTAAACCATCAACATATAGAACATCATCTGTCTTGTTCTTCCCATCTAAGGTGATAGATCCTCTATATATGATAGGTTTGGGAGTGTTATCTCCAAATCTAACCATGCCACCTTTATACTTAACTAGATTTACAAATCTATCTTTGTCTCCCTTCATGTGATTTGAACACTCGTTGTCTATGATCCAGTCTATTTTGATGTCTTCTTGTGAAACTAAAGCCATTTCTTGTGCTTTTATTTCATCTTCAATTTCTATTGTTTCAATCATTTTTTCATTATCTTTAATTTTAATGAATCCAATTTCATCTTCCCCTGAATCATCATCAGTCACACCATCTTTAGCATGATATCACTCCTTAGTATATTTGGGTTTGTAATCTGATCTGAACTTCTTGACTCTTGTAGGACACTTGGATGCAAAGTGACCAACTTTGTTGCATGAAAAGAATTTTAATGGTAGTTTTCCTTCATATTTTCCTTTACCTTTCCTTTCTTTCTTAGCAATCATGGCAATGATTTCTTTTGGTTTTGTATCAACTTCTTCTTTCTCAATATTACTAGAGATGCTCAAGGATTTCTTACCATGGACTGAGGCTTTGAAAGTTGTTTCCATTATAGGTTCTATCTTCAATCTTGATATCTCAAATGTAGGTATTTTGTTGATTAAGGTTTCTCTTTTGAAGTCCTTTGAGAATTGCATGGTTTCATCCAAGATGTTTATCTTGCTTTCATAATATGTTGTCAGTGTAGTCATCACTTTGTCCATTATATCTTCCTTTGAGATTTCTCCACCATTGTTCCCGATTCCTGAGATTGCTTCATTAATCCTCTGATTGTAAGCTCTAATGTTTTCTTCAGGTAGCATCTCTAAATTATTATATCTTTTCTTCCATGTCTTTTTGCACGCATTTTTGGCTTGGATGTCTCCTTCAAACATATCTTCTAGATATTTCCAAATTGAATATGCTTTATCTGCATTCTTGATTTCAGAAAATTCATTGTCAAATAGGGCACTGATTAGGGATTCTTTGGCAATTGCATTTTGGGTGAATACTTCCTTTTGTTTACTAGTAGAATCTTCTTCTTCAAGGTCCTTCAAGGTAGGAACATCAATTTCATGAGTAGAAACCTCATAGATCTCAAAACCAATGTACTGAAGATGTGTTATCATTTTTTTCTTCCAGTCAAGATAATTCTCTCCATCAAACTTAGGACTCGCTTTCCTAAAGTATGCCATTTGATCTACCTTAAGCTGTTAGGCTTTCTCTCCAAGGCACTTGGCTCTGATAACAATTTTTGGAATATTCCAAATTAATAACTGAGCGGGGGTGAATCAGTTATCAGCTGGTTAAATTTTTTTCTTCTTATTAAGTGCAGAGTAACATTAAGCAAATACACAATAAGATAACACAAAATAGAACACCAAAATTTTGGTTACGGGGAAACCAAATTAGGTAAGAACCCCAGTGGGAATTAGCACCCACAAAGAACTATACTTGAGTATAATAATCCTTGTTAGAAGATCTTACAACCCTATTAGGAGTTGATCTTTACAATGCAATAAGTACATTGACCTGGTTAAGGGTCAGACCCTATAAGGATTCTTTTACAAATAACCCTGTTAGGGGTGAGGACTCACTGTCCAAAAGCACACTGCTAAAATGATGAAGACTACAACCTTCAGTAAAATAGATATACACTATATCTGATAATGAACTATTTGATTAGACCTACTATCTTGATCAGTTCCAATGAATTGTATACACTCTCTTCTTCTTCACATAGATCTTTTACTGATGAATGAAATGGCTTTACTGTCCCAAACCAATCAGCATTTTGTTATGTTCCTTTTTTGTCTCTTTTATTATCATTCACACTTGGTGATCTTCAAATGAAATACTATAAGTATCTTCTCCAAAATATATGATCTTTGTCGGCTGTAGGAATCCCTCCAATGCTTCACGTGTCAGCTAAAAAAAGCACGCAACATAATTAGAACCACACAACTCAAAACAAATAGACGCATCGCTTCATAGAGTCGGCTCCACCAAAATTACCCAATTGTCATGCTTCAGTTGAAACACAATTAGCGCCTTTGGTTAATTAACTTAGACTCATAACTAAACATGAATCTATAACACACATATCCCATGGATAGACACAATTGAATAATCAATAAAATTATTGTCGGCTTACTGAAAACAATCCTCTAAAATTATGGATGGTAAACATAGTAACATAACTCAACTGTTACTAAACATCTAAATCTGCATGTATGAACATGGCATAGTAACTATGTCTGAAACTTAAAAACAACCACGCAAGGCTTCCATATATCCATACAAAAAAGTGGATACATTTCACTGTTGTATACTATATGTTGTCATCAATGACAAACATACAGTCAACTATTTGCACAAAGGCAAATCTCCAACACCAACTAGTTTGGAGTCCTCCATTTTGAGTATATTCAAAACTTCTTTGATGTATTTGGATTGTTTGATGTAGATGCCTGCATCCTGTTGTAGAATCTGTAGACCAAGAAAAAATTGATCTCTCCAAAAATTAACATCTCAAATTCTTTGCTCATTTCATCAACAAATGATTTGCATAACATATCATTACCTCCAAATATTATATCATCAACAAATATCTCAGCAATCAAAAGCTTATCATCAAAATTTCCTTTCAAATACAGATTATTGTTATCACTTGTTCTTACAAATCCAATACTAATGAGGTAAGAGTGAAGTCTTGCATACCATGCTATTGGTGCTCATTTCAATCCATACAAGGCTTTGTGTAGCCTAAAAACCATGTTCCTCTTGTTAGGATCAACAAACCCTTCAGGTTGTTCAATGTATACCTCCTCTTCTAGTATTCCATTTAGAAATGAAGATTTAACATCCATTTGGTATACTTTGAATCCTTTGAAAGAAACATAAGCAAGTAGAATTCTTACTCCTTCTAGTCTAGCAATGGGTGCAAAGGTTTCTCCATAGTCAATAAATTCTTCTTGTGCATACCCTTTGCATACCAGTCTTGCTTTTTTCCTTGTGACTTCTCCATTCTCATTCAGTTTGTTTCTGAATATCCATTTGGTACCAATGACATTTTTGTCACTTGGTCTAGGTACTAATATCCATATTTCGTTCTTTGCGTTCTGTTCAATCTCTTCATTCATTACACTTACCCATTCTTGATTCTCAAGTGCAGTATTAACAGATTTAGGCTCAAAATCACAAACAAACATCTAGTGTTAAGTGACTTACTTCTTGTTCTCATTCTAGCTCTTTTGTCTCCAATGATCTGGTTTTGTGGATGGTGTCTTCTGACATACTTAGCAAGTATAGGTTCAGATCTTTTTTCATCATTTTGACCTTAATTTTGATCTTCATTTCTCAGTTTATCATTGTAAGCATTTTCCTAATTCTTGGTGTGTGCAACCTATTACTCAGTTGCATTGTTTTGTCGTTGGATAGAAATATATTGTTTCTCAGGCAGAGTGTCAGGTTCTTCACTGTAGACAAATCTTTTGTAAGATTTTGGTTCCTTTCTGCTTTCCTCATCATTTTTTTTAGAAAATTCATCCACTTTAACATTTGCACTTTCAATGATTTTGTTAGAGGATTTTTAAGACATTTATAAGCTTTTCTTTTGGTAGAATATCTTATAAATATTCCTTCATCACTTTTAAATTCAAATTTCCCATTTATATCATCTTTCAATATATAACATTGACTTTCAAAAATTCTAAAGTAACTCACATTTGGTGTGTATCCATAACATATCTCATAAGGTGTCTTATTGGTGTCTTTCTTCAATTGAACTCGGTTCAATGTATAGATAGCAAATACTTATAGCTTCTCTCCAGAATTTTTGTGTGATGCCTTTTTCAATCATCAGTGTTCTGGCACAATCAACAATTGATCTATTTCTCCTTTCAGCAATCCCATTTTGTTGTGGTGTTCTCAGTGCAGAAACATGTCTTGTAATTCCATGATCATTACAAAAGTTAGTGAATTCATCAGAAATAAATTATCCTCCTCTATAGAATCTTAGACATTTCAGTTCTTTTCCACTTTGTTTTTCAACTATAGCTTTATACCATTTGAACATTTTAAATGCTTCAGACTTTTCTTTTAAGAACATGGCAGTCATCATCCTAGAATAGTCATCAACAAATAGAATTAAGTATCTATCACCATAATAGATTTTTGTTCTTATTGGTCCACATAAGTCAGTATGGACTAACTCTAGAATAGCATTAGATGTGTAGGTTTTTCTCTTGAAACTAGACTTTTTCATTTTTCTTTTTTGACAATTCTTGCACATGACATGGTTGGGTTTTGACATACTTGGTAAGCCTCTTACTTTCCTTTTCTTTCTTATCCTAACCATATTTTCAAAATTCACATGACATAACCTTTTATGCCACAACCAAATGTCTTCATTTCTAGCCAATAAACAAGTGGTCTCAATCTTATCAAGATAGAATAGGTTACCTTTTTTTTTGTTCACCAGTACCGATCAATCTTCCTATTCCATTGTAGATCTTTGCCTTTTTGTTCTCAAATGCAAATTGGTGTCATGTGTTATTCATCTATGAAAAAATAATAGATTATAGTTAAGTCCTTTCACCCAATATGCATTTTCACATATGATCAGATTATTCAAAATGATGGTTCCTTTTCCTTCAACTGGACAAGGTGAGTCATTACCCATCCAAACTGATCCACCATTATAATATTCAAAATTTTCAAAATTTTCCTTATCTGCAATCATGTGGTGAGTACATCCACTATCAATAATCCAGACATCATTTTTGCTAACTTTAAATATGAGTGCAGTTTCAACATACCTTTCTTCTTCGTCTAAATTATCCTTCATAGAAACAAATACTTCCTCAACATCTTCATCAAACTCGGTGTCAATATTTTCAGCTTTTTTCTCAACCAGGTAAAAAGCCTTATTTTCTTTGTCCTTGTAGTATTGGTTATCTCTTCTATCACAATTTTCGTTGCTTCTGTAGTCTTGTTCATCACTTCTGTCAAACTTATTTTCATAAGATTTGTCATTGTTTCTTTCATCTTTTCTTTTGTTAAGGAATCTAGCAGCAAAGTGTCCAATTTCTTTTCAATTAAAACATTCCAATGGTAATTTACCTTTGTATCTACCTTTGCCTCTTTGGAAACTTCTATCCATTAGTGCTTCAATTTCATCAAGTTCTAGTTCATCACTATCACTATCACTATCACTATCATTTCTCATAGTTTGTTTATGACTTGATTTACTTATTTTTAGAGAATATTTGAATGCAGACTCAATAGGTGGTAAGACACTATTTTCATAGTTATGCATCTCAAATGAAATAAGTCTACCAATCAAACTATCAAGAGTAACATTGTTATTTTCTACTGCTCTCATTTCTTGAATTGCAGATACTCTAATAGCATAAATAGGCAGTAAGGTTCTCAAAATTTTACTTACCACTGTTTCTTCTTCAAGTACTCCTCCTAGTCCTCAGATAGCATTAACAACTTCTTTGATTCTACCACTATACTGAGTGATGTTTTCTCCTTCTTTCATTCTTAGGTCATCAAACTTTCCTCTTAGGCTTTCAACTTTAGCCCTCAGCACATTTGTATCTCCTCCATGTACTAGCTTGAGTTTGTCCCACATTTTCTTTGCAGTGGTGGGTAATTTGACATCTTAAAATTCAGCATCACATAGTGAAGAAGAAATTTCTATCATCATATAATTGTGTTCGTGTTTGTCTCTCAATTGATCAATAGTTAGAGGTCCAATTGGTGCAACATATTCAGCATCCAAGTATTGTGTAACATCATTTCCAATACCTGATAGGTGGAGTCTTATCCTACTTTGCCATGATGCAAAGTTGTCTTTGTTCAACTTAGGCACATCCCTTTTACTCATCTTGTGATCTTTATCTTGAGTCTTGAAACTCTCTTCCAAGCACCAAATCTCTGATACCAATTGTTAGAATAACTGAGAGTAGGGTGAATCAGTGGCCTCAAAAATTAATCCAATAATTCCAACCAAAAATTATATCCAAAATGTAATACCTTCACTTATAATTCATTCCTATAAGATGTATGCCTTATAAAATCTTATCAAATATATACTACTCGGTGAATATACTAATTATCTTTTTCTAGTCTTTACCAAGTAGCAGTAATTAAACTTAGTATTTACCGACCAATCTTGTTTTAGTAATGTGTAAAGAAAAACATCAAAGCAATGAACCATATACACATTTGACACGTGGAAACCCCGTTAAGGGAAAAACTACTTGGGACCAGTAACCCAAAATTTTCACTCTTCTGAAGTGATCTCGGTGAAGAGCCAACCCTATTAAAGGTTACAAACACACTGTTAAGTGCGACCTTGTTAGAGGATTCAAAACTAACAGTTTTATCTTTTGACCTAGCATTCACTATGCTATCAACAAGAAAACCTTTTGATACTCTTGAGTATCTCAATACAATAAGGATGGTTAAATCCCACTCGGTTAAGAGATTTTCTAAATCAATGGTTAAACTGAAACAGTAAATTATTTGTTCAATAATACAAATTTACTTTGCAGATTTTCAGATCTATTGCTAGTCCATAATACCTCTCTGATCAATTTTCTCTTCAATTCCTTTGCTCCCCTTCTTTCTTCTTTATGCTCTGTGAATGCTCTTTCTTTTGTTGCTCAGTGTCTGCAAAATTCTTGGCTCTGTTCTCCAGCCTGTATGATCAGATCTGCATGAAGACTTCTATCTTCACCAGAATTATATTCAGCATTCCTCTCTTCATAATGACTTGTCTCTTTATATAGACATGATTCCACTATTTCAATCTCCTTGTCTTTCTTGTTCTTGACGTAGATTGCTTCTTGATCCGCAAATCTCACCATGCATTGCTTTAATCTTTAAAGCTTTGCTTTAGTTTTATTCCGTAAATTTCTCCTTGACAACTGTGAATAAAACTAGATTTAAATCTTCTTCTTATCCTTAGTTCAACTAGTCGATGAAAAAAAATTAATCAAACAGTTAACTCTAAATATAGCTCCTGCCAGCTAAGTGTTTTGTCATTTCCTAACTCCAGTTGATTTCGGTCATCAACTCTTAGTTTGCTCAATAACACTTTCTCGAGTACAACTGATCTCGGTTACTACTGATCTTAGGTAATACTGTTCTTTGGTACCACTATGTCTCTTGGGTAACCTTGTCTGTCAGTGTTGTCTGTCCATCGGTGTTGTCTATGAACTGCTCGGGGTTCACTGTTTCTCGGGTAACTCTATCACTTGGTGTATACCTTTACCGACAATAAAAAAATTATCTCTTTAGATCTTCAAGTGTTATGACAATATGTGTATGAGAAATCACAACATATTAAGTTGGCATTAATGACAATACAATACATTAACTGATTTAATGTCTTGCATTTACTTTTTGCAGCTCGGTGATCATCAAATTTATCATCTTCAAACATTCAATCAATTATAGTTCATCATTTGCTTGGTAGATCTCATTTAGCTTCTTACAAAGCTTCTTTGAAGTTGATTCTTCATGGACATTTATCAAAATTAAGTCTAAAAGACACAATCTAATGAGAAATTTATCTTTTCTATCTATTACATCACACTGTATAGCTAAAGTTGGATTTGTAGGCCGATGGACATTTTCATTCACCGCATCCCATAGATCCTGATCAATTGGCAAATATTTCATCGTCAACTTCCACATTTCAAAGGTCATTCCAGAAAAATTGTTGTAAGATGATATATATA
>MU227976.1:1116017-1150586 GCA_018584345.1 Thuja plicata | reverse complement strand
ATTATTATTATTATTATTATTATTATTATTATTATTATTATTATTATTGTTTTATTTTCTCCTTTTTTTTTACCCTTGGTAGTCATTTATTTCCCTCCCCCCTTGTTTATCGTGCCTTCTTTCTCACCCCAGCCCTTCTTTTATCCTTTGAGTGAGGCCTAGTTTGCATCTTATTATTTTTCCTTATTGCTCTCTGCTCATCCTGATGATGGATCACAGAGTGTGATTTGAAACGTTGATGCTAAAAAAAACACACAATCAAAATCCAGAAATTCAGCTCTAAATCCAAGGGATTGTGAAAATCTGATCGATTTAATACATAAAGATTCTTTATATTTTTCTAAAATGCTCTCTCATTTACTTTGTAGTGTACAAGAATTCATAAGAATGTACAAGAATTCAAAATTCTTATGAGACAATGTTCAACTTTCCTATTAAACATAAATATATCTAAATCAAATGAAAATATACTTATATTATTATATTAAGTTATGATAAAAATTCATTTATGCAAAAATATATCAACGTCCTATTTGAAGGTATATTTTATAAATCATAGTATTCAATATAAAATTTAAAAAAAAAACAATAATCAAACAAAAATTTGTTACAAATGCAAGAACAAGGTACAATATTATCAATAAACTTTTTGCTCGTCCCCAACAATATTCAATTTAAAGAAAAATAGACAAGTTATACCATGTCCCCCATGCGGCTGCTTAAATGAATTTTTTGCTTAAATTTAAGCAGTAGAGTGTTCCATGCAAAATAAAAATTGTGGGAAAAGGAAAATTTAGAATCTTTTCCTATTTTTGCGGAGCACCTATTTTGTAGCAAATAACAATAAGCTATGGGGAAAATGGGGGGGCTTAAAATAAGCAGCAACTGCTTATTGAAAATAATGACATGTGGCTTCATAAAATTCTTTCCCTCCTTTATTTTCTACTAAATTTTGCCTCCAATTTTTACAAGCAAAATCAATAATAATTTGTTAATTTGTGCATCTAAATAAATAATTAAAAAATTATATTAAAATAATTAAAGTGGCTGCTTAAAAATAAGCAGCAAAATTGAATTTGCATGGGGCCACCAGCTCCACATTTTACTCCTAAAAATATTGAGTGGTGGCTGCTAGCTTAGATAAGCTAAGTAGCTGCATGGGGCCTTGCTCTTAGAGGTGTTTTTATTTACTATTTAAATGGCATAGCTATGGATATGATATATGTTAAATTGAAATTTATTTATGTTCATCTCATAGAATTCATCTTTCATCTTTCATCTACTGGTTGTTTTGCATGCATGCCCCTAAATAAATGCTTGAATAAGTTGATGAACAACATGCAAGCCATAATACCCTAAAATATTGGTATGGTATAAGTTCATTACTATTTTCATTTTTCTTTCAAAACAATTAAAATGTAGCGAAACTTTCTATTTTTAAATTTATTTTTTCCAAAATTCTATTTCAATAAGGAAATCTTTTTTTCTCTTAAAACAATTGAAAGAAAATTAATACGAAATACTTTAAGAAAAATGTCGAAGGAAATTTTCTATTTTTTCGGGTTCATACTCTATTATATCCTTATATAATATTACATTATTATATGATAAATAATATTATATTATTATTATGATACCAACCATAATTTTAGTCCAACTCTAATCTAAATTTATATTATGTTATATAATAGTACATAATATAAATATTATATTATTATTAATTTAATAATATTAAATATTATATTATTATTTTATATTAATTACAATATACTTTTTCTATTAGAAGTTAATAAGACTATTATAACCCTAATTCTAATCTAACATTAAATGATCAATAATGTTATTATTTAGATTATATTAAACTAGCACAAATATAAGTAAATTATAAAGCTATCATTTTTTAGAAGACTAAATATTTTATTTCAATTAAATTCATTTATATGTTTAAGGGTCGTTAGCCTTTGTGTGGGAGCTTTGCTCCAGAAATGACTTTTTTCTCATGGATAGTTGTCAGCCTCTTTCTGGATAGTTTTTCTTTTCATTGTCTTATATGTTTAAGGGTCGTTAGCCTTTGTGTGGGAGCTTTGCTCCAGAAATGACTTTTTTCTCATGGATAGTTGTCAGCCTCTTCCCGGATAGTTTTTCTTTTCCGACAATGAAAATGCAAACAATCTTTTAAAACATTTTTAAGATTTGTAAAGATGGATTTTAAATTTCATAGTCATTACAAAATAACCTTGTCATATGCCTCTTAGAGATACAACCTTGACTTATGCCTCTTAGAGATAGAGGCTACTTTATGGTTGAATGAGAATGTGAACATTGTTTGCACTAATTAGTATTGTGTGTATCGTTGAATCACATTTATTATGATTTGCAAATAATGGTTATATTATTCAACAACCTTGTTCATGTGTTTCGTTTCTTGTTTTTCCAATGCCTTGATATTTTTTTGGAAAGGGATATTATGTGTGAATATGCAATTTCTGCTATTTTCAAATAATCTTTTTCTCTATAAGTTTTGATGAATTTTTAACATCATTAATGAGTCCCATGCATTGCAAATAAATGTGGAATTGAATTTACTCTCACTTAATGAATATACCCTCAATTGAGGGCTTGTCACAAGAAAAAGGTTGTGGAAAAGATATGTATCATTAAAAATTTGTCTTATTGATGATTATTTTTTCTCAAATATAAAGGACTTCTTCAATTGTTCTCTTCTATCTTATCTCCATCTTACACACCCTAAAAACAAATTTTAAGATGCTTAATTTTGATTTATATTAGCATTTCCAAAATTACTTCTACATACCATTAATGATTTGAAAATCAAAACTCCTATCGGCTCATTGTTGCACATACAAAAGTGCGTAACTGCTAGTTTTAAACTATTCTATGTACTACAGTTTATGTTCTCGCCCGCCTATTAGAAGTACTATTTTTTAAATTTATTTTTTTCAAATGATTTTATTTTATTTTATATATTATAAAATAGTGATTATTTTATATTAAAATTATACTTTATATAATTGCTTTATTTATTTTTTATGTTATTGTATTTTATTTTATATAATTTGAACAATGATTTATTTATATTAAGATGATTTTTTATAGTGTTCTTTTAATTTATTGTATACATCATAAATGATATATATATATATATACATATATTTATTTATTTATTTATTTATAAATATCAATATTAAAATTATACAATATAAATATCATATCATTTATTTATTTTTTATAATTTTTGTGTAATTATATTTTTTAAAACAAAATAAAATTAAAATATGACAACATCAAATGATGAGATAATTTTTGAACAAATAAAATAACTTTAAGTAAAAATATAATTATTTATTTTATATTAATACTATTAGTAAAAATTAAAAAAACAATTTAAAAATAATATATTATAAGTTATAATTATATGGACATAATTATTGTAATTATTATAATAATGATATAAATATAATCATTATTAATATCAATATTTAAGTTAAATTATTGACTACAAATTTTATAGCTATTCAAATAAAAATAAAATGAAGTAAATGATATAAATAAATTATAATAATTATTAAATAATTCATAAATAAAATGGAATACTATTGAATAAATTAGAAAAACTTAATATTTTAGATTTATTTCATATAATAATAATAATCATCATGTAATTATTAGATTCAAAAGTTGTTTCAAGATTTGATATAAATGAGTAGTTTGCTAATGATATTTACAACCCAATTCTATTTTTTCACAAGATTCATTTACATTATTTATATTCAACTATCTAATGTTTGATACTTCTATTTCATCCCTTACAAGTTATCAACCGCACTCTTAGATATGAAAATTGGGGTATCTGTAGAATTACTAGATGCAAATGGCATTGGAACTATAGAATCTCTTACAAAAAAATTCAATTGTTGTAGTTGTTCTTTGAGTATTTTTTAGTTTCTTCATCTTTAGAGATTTTCAACTTGAGATTTTTCTTTATTTATCATTACTTGTGTTGCTACTAAATCTAATGGTTGCATTTGTGCAACATTTGTTTTATAGAAATGGGCCAACTATAAGGAAATAGGAGGGAATTGAGATACCTATTAGTCAGAGCTTCTTAGAGGTGATTGAATTATATCTCACTGACAAGGACTCTTTAGAGGGTCAATTTATCTATTCCCTCTATAAAAATGGTATCATGTTGTGATTTTGTCTTGCTTCCCGAGGAGACTAATGTGTTTGCAATATATCCTCTCCTCTCTTGACCTATTATTCTACCTATTCCAACACTTTCTTTGTAGCATCCTTAGTCTATTCATTTTTTAGACTCTGAGATGATTGCAACTATAGAAGTAGATCTCTTTAGTGGTGACCTACGAGGAAGATGGGAAAGATTTCTTTCAAAAGAAGGGGATGATAGAAAATTTTCCATCTCTATTGACCTATATACAATGATAGAGAATGACTAATAACTTAAAGTTGACTAAGGTAGATCTATTGTACAAATAGTGCTCCAAAAATTGCCCTCACCCCACCTTTAATAGCAACTTTTATCACATGATAATGCTCAATGGATTTATATATCTTATCTATGAGAGGCATATTCTTCTTCATTTTAGACCCTTTATATGTTGTGCGGGGATAACTCTTTTGTATTCTCTTATTTTCTTTCCCTTTCTCATTTTAGTTTTCTAATGGTGCAACCATCTAATACAATATTTCTATATCTTTTAATTTATATGATCTTCAGTTTATGACTTTTCATTATTGTCCAATTGATCATTACAAGAGTTATACTATCTATATGTATCTCTCTACCATCAAAGTAAAGGTTGAGTTTCACAACCTTCCTCTTTAGTTAACAACAGTATCCATATCCATAAAATTTTAGTTTTCCTGATTTTATCTTTTTTATTAAGGTTAAAAAAAAATTGAAGAGGCCCCAAAACATTTTATAAATAAGTTTGGTGGGAACTGATCTTGAACCAAAAACCAACTAACTGCAAAAGAAAGAACAAAACCAACTAACAACCCCCCAAATAACTAAAAATAGCAACCTACGGGAAACTAAATATACAAAGCATAAACTTCTACAAGAAAAGGCCAAGGCCTTAAAGCACTTACAAATGGTTTTTATAGGCTACCTTAATGTGAAACAAGATCTGAGGATTTTTCTAGGCTCCCTTAACCCGATCCTTCAGTTTTGGCAAGGCTCCTGAAACCTTAACAACTAGAGTTGGAAATATAATCCTTTAAAAACAATCTATAAAAACCTAAACCTCGCACAAGACAAGGAACATGGGGTTTTTAAAGGCACCCCAAACCTACATATTGGGTTTTGAAATGGCTCCCAAATCCATAAAAACATAAATTTGCAAAGACTTCCCATCTAGAAAAAAAATCCCCTCGAGCGGCACTTCTCTCCACCTCAATAGAAAAGGAACCCAACTCAATAGGAACAAAAGAGGAAAATACAATAAAATGGGAGATCCAAACTTGATTCAACCCCAACTTACAAGTTTCCATCAACAAGAGTGGACCACATAGAACATCTATCAACCTCTCACACCAGGCAAATTACCACCTCCATAAGCAACATAACCACCTTAATAGGGATAGTGAAAGAGGAAGAGAAGATAAAATTGGACCAAACCCACTCCATGGCTACAAGAGAAAACCCTACCTCAATAAGGGGAGGTTTCACCTCCATAGGAACCTCACAAGGAAGAACCCAAAAAGGAATAACAAGAGCCCAAAAGAGAAAGAAGTAAAAGAAGCATCAAGCTTCACCAGGGCCAAGCATAGCCACAAACACAACAAAAACCCTTAACCAAAAATAAAAAGAGTTTAGGATGGGACCTTAAAAACTAACAACAATATAATAGCCAAAAAAGAGAATAGAGCCACCATTGGATGAATCCCCCAACCCAACAAACACAGAAGCCAAGCCTCAATTCTTAGCAACCAAGAGAGGAAAAAACCAAACAAGATGCCCAACATGAACAAAACAAGGGAAAAAATCACACAGATCATCTCCACAAACAAGCACAACAATCATGAAAAAAGGGGGGAAACATAACAACCTTAGACCCCACCACACCCTAGAGGTTTAGAAAAGTTGAAAGTAACATTGAAGGAACAAGAAAACCTCCAAAATAGAAATGTGTGTGTGTGTGTGTGTGTGTGTGTGTGTGTGTGTGTGTGTGTGTGTGTGTGTGTGTGTGTGTGTATGTGAGAGAGAGAGAGAGAGAGAGAGAGAGAGAGATGACACTCCTAATCTAAGAAGCAAACATTACAAGAAGAGCTCAAAGGAAGGAGTATGTCACTAAAGGAATACTTGGCTAAAGAGAGATCCACAAACACCCAAGACAAGAACATCTAGCAAAACATGGGCATAAAAGAAATCAAGCAAAAACATAAGACCATCTATAAAAAATTTGGTGCACAACTAGCCATTTCCACCAAATAACTTGGCCTGCAATCCCATAGACACAAGCCTCCCCATTGCAAAAGCAAACACTTCAATAAAGAGAGAAACAATAACACTAAGCTCCACAAAAACACCCAGATCTACCACCCAAAACTTGAGAGCCTCCCAAGACAGTGAATCCACACTCCAATACCACAAACATTCTAGAATAGGAGAAAACCTACCAAGCAACTACTATACACTTACAACCAAGAACACAACTCCACTGTGAGCAAAAACTACAGCCAAAGGTGGAATAGAGAAGCAACCCAAAATGAACATTCAACCACCTTTTCTTCTTGCTTAGCCCTAGATCTTGTATTTTTCAGTCACAATTGCATAGTCATAGTCTATAACAATGAAGGACCATTACATCCACTTGGTTCTTAAGCCTTCTTAAGCCTAGGGGATCATCTTCCACCCAATGTAACTAGGGAGATAGGCTTAAGCTTCCTAGTTTGTCTATGCAAGCTAGTGAACACTATTCTCCACATTATAGGATCATATTCTTTTGGTTCAAATTTGCAATGGAGATTATTTGAATTGGATGATATTTTTGGGCTAATTGTTTATGTGTTATATTGTTTATATGCACATTACATTTGATGTTGGCCTGGAGGATGTGTTTTTGTGTGCAAATTATTTGAAATTTTTTACGAATGTGTGTTATGATAAATTTGGGTTGCCTTTAAATTATGAAGTAAACCACATTTATCACAATTGCATTTGGTGGTAGAATTGATTTTAATTATGTTTATTCTATTTGTGACCAACCTAGTTTAGCGTTTTGTTGATAATAGGTGTGGATTTAGTGTAAAATGTGAGTATGGATAAAGTGTGAATATATGAAGTGTGAAGATCCATTTATGATGTGCTTTTATGATTATATATTTTAGTATATCATAGTTTAAGACAATGGATGTGTTTGTCATGTTTTTCATGAAGTTGTTCACTTGAGACAATGATTCAAGGACAATTTCATGTTGGATATTTGTTAATCTTAATTCATATTATTCTCGTGCCTACTGGAAGATAGTGTATCCTTTTGGAATCCTGATGCATATTTGTACCTTTCCTTGGAGAAATAAGCTATAGTCAGCAAGTATTTTTGTATCTTGCATTGGGAATGTGTCTCTAGCTTGCAAGTCCATTATATCATTACCTAAGGTTGTGCATTCTAGTCTGCAATTCAAATCAAGAGCAATGAGATACATTGACCTTGTGATGTAGCACTAGTCTAGCTTCTTCTGAGACCTCCTCTAGGGTCTCATAGGTCACTCTATTACCTACTAGGGTTCTTTCACTAACCCTAGGCTCCTTAGGTATCTTATCACAAGATCCTAACTCCTTCAACTAGTGGACACCATTTTGTAAAACAAAACACTTCCAAACTTTTTCCTAGACCCCAAATGGTCTTTCTTGCATCTTTGGCCTAAAAGGATCCAATTGATCCAAATTGATCAATTCTCAATCCATAGAGAGGATTAGGGTTTCCAATATGTTCATAGGACCCTTTCCAATACCTACAAGCACACTTTGTATCAAAACTCCAATCAAGTTCCAAGAACCCACACAATTGCTTTCCAAATAAGGCTACAAGCAATTAGCCCTATTTAGTCACCTTTTCTGAAATAAAATACAAAAAGTCTTAACAAGTGCCCAAAAAAATTTAGGATCCAGACACCCTTTACTGAGACACTAGAGATTTTCTAGGTCTAGGGTTCCCAAGTTGTCCATACAACTCTGCCTACAAACAAGGTTAGAAATTAGGGTTTGGGGGGTTTCAAAACCAGTCTGACAGGAAATTATTCCTTTCTATCCAAGAAACCTCACCAAGTCTTCCCACTCACTTTTGGGACCTCAAAACACACCACCCTACTCCTTTGTAAGCTTTTATTGAAGCTATGAATGCTTTCAATCCACCAAAATGGCTCTGCAACTAATGGTGACCCCTAGCCATGCCACACTAGCTCGCCTAGGGCATCACATTAAAAATGGCTACCATCACTTCCTGGGCCCCTCCTACACTATACACAATGTACATGGATTCTACTCTCATAATCCAAATACCCATGCCAATGCCATGGTGGAAAATGGAGTTAAGACCCCATTTGTTCACAATGCCTAGTTCAGAACAGCGACAGTGCTGAAACAAAATAATTTTAAAAAGCAACTAAAACTATTTAATAAAAAAAAATACCACCAAAAAAAATATTATATCAACCTACATTATACAAAAAAATTCTCACATAATTGGATTCAATCCATTAAACTATCAGATCACCTCAAAACACCTTAACAGTCACTGTTATTGACAAATACAGTCCGTACACAAAATTTCTCAAACTTTCCAACCCTTCAAACATCTCAAGGATGGTCATAAATAGTTGACCCAAATACTAATTTATCAGTTTCAGATATTTATCTAACCAATTCCACCGAAGATGCAATCTTGTCATAAAAGTTGTCAATGTTGTCAATGACAACATTGACAACTTTTTGTAACTTTTGAGTTTGGTCTCCAAACTTGGTCTAACCATGCCCAAACTTGTCCAATCCACAAAATATGATGAAATAACATAAAATAGGACCTCTATTCCCTTTCTTGGCTCATTTTTCCACAAAATGTCAAAAACACCTAATTGGACTTAAATGGACACAAAGGTCTCTAAGGACCTAACAAGACCCATCCTCCTACAAAAACTCCACACACTAGGATACTTGGTCCCTTTATTCATCTAGTGGTCTGGCTGGAACCACTACAAGCCAAAACAAAGAAGGAGCAAACCCTAGGTTCCATTTTAACAACTAGCCTACCTAGGTGCCCCTGCACCATACTCCCCCAGAAGGAAAAGCTATGTCACACCTGTGGACAATAGATCCTCTGAGATTCCCACCTTCTTGAAGTCTACTTCTACAATCTAGGAAACCTCACACTCTGACCTATCCTTCCACTGAATCAAATTCTCCATGTAGACTGTGTGTCTAGTAGTCTTCTTAACCCGGGAGTCCAGAACTTTGTCAACAACCATCTAAAATTTTGGAGGTAAGACAGCAACCTCCCCATCATCACTGACCCCCTAACTATTTGGAGTGATCTCATCCATCTTCCCTTTGAACTGTATTAAGTCTTGGACATTAAATACTGGAGATATGCTTAAGTCTGATGGTAAGTCTACCTTATATGCATTAGCTCCATATTTTTCCAAGATCTTGCAAGGTCCCACCCTTTTCATCTAAAGCTTGGTAGGGACACCCTTTTGTAGCTTGGACTTGTTCAAGTGGACCATGACATAGTCACCCACTTCAAACTAAACATCCCTCCTCTTCTCATCAACTTTGGCTTTCAACTTATGTTGACTATCTTAGATCTGCTTCTTCACTTGGTCTTGTATCTCTTTCATGGTTGAGGTGAAGTCCTCTACATGGCCACTTCTGTATTCCATTCCACCAAGATCTCTGAGCTCACAAACACCCCTAGGGTGCATGCCATAAACAACCTAAAATGGGCTCTTTCTTGTCATTCTATTCTTGCTATCATTGTAAGAATATTCTGCTTGGGGAATGACCACATCTCAAGTCTACCCATACTCCTTAGTTAGGCACCTTAATAGGTTACCAAAAACCCTATTTACCACCTCAGTTTGGCCATCAGTTTGAGGGTGGCAAGCTGAACCAAAAGATAGGTTAGTGCCCAATCTTGTCCACAAGATTTGCCAAAAATGGCTCATAAATTTTACATCCCTATCAGATACTATACTCAAAGGGAGACCATGGATCCTCACAGCCTCTTTGAAAAAAAAATAAGCAATGTGGCTAGCATCATTAGTAGTTCTACATGGGATGAAACGCCCCATTTTACTAAATCTATCAACAACTACATAGATGCTATCATACCCCTGTTTAGTCTTGGGTAAGCCCACAATAAAATCCATACTCACACACTCCCATGGCCTATTAGGGACTAGTAGAGGCTGATACAACCCTGTATTACTCATTCCTCCTTTGGCCTTCATGAAAACAACACACTGCTCCACATACTTGGTGACATCTTTCACCAACTTTGGGCAATGGTCTTGTCCTTACCAAAATGACCACTTAGAGAACCATTATATTTCTCTTGGATGAGGTTCATCCTCATTGACCCTTTGGGTACACACAATTGATTTCCCTTGAACAAAAATCCATTCTATAAAGTAAAATTAGAGAACTTGCTATGAAAATGATTCTCAAAATCAACACATACCTTATAGGCCTCACCAAACTCCTCATCTGATTTGTATAGGTCTCTAAAAATTTCAATCCCAATGCTATTCAAGTGAACTTCTTGCACTGTCAACAACCTCCTGCTCAAGGCATCTGTCACCTTATTAAGTTGACCCTTCTTGTGCTTTATAGTAAAAGTGAATGCCAGCAAGTACTCCATCCACTTCAAATGCCTATTGCTTATTTTTTCTTGAGTGTTGATGTAACTAAGAGCTTGATTGTTAGTAAATACTACACACTCCTTAGGAAAAAGATAGTTCCTCCATTTCCTCAAAGATTGGACTAAGGCATATAGTTCCAAATCATAAGAAGAATACTTCTTCTTAGCCTCATTCAATTTCTCACTAAAGAAGGCAATTGGTCTACCCTCTTGACTCAATACACCCCCTACTACCATTCCACTAGCATCACACTCAATGGTAAACAACTTCTCAAAGCTTGGCAATTGTAGGACTGGTTGAGTAGCCACTTGATTCTTCAACACCTCCAAAGCTTTCCCTGCCTCTACTTATGAACTTAGTTTTGACCCCACCCTTTATAGTATCCATCAAAGGTGCACATATTCCACTAAAATTCCTAATAAACTTCCTATAAAATTGGGCAAGGCAATAGAAACTCCTTACCTTTGTGGCTGTGGTAGGTGGAGGCCAATTTAGGATGGCAACAACTTTGTCTTTGTCCATTTTCAAAGACCCATTGGACACTACAAAGCCCAAGTAGACTAGTTCTTGTTTAAAGAACTCACACTTCTCAAGGTTAATGGCCAATTTCTCTTCATGTAACCTTTTCAATACTGCCTCAACATGTCTGATATGCTCCTCTCCTGTCTTACTAAATATTAGTATATCATCAAGATATACCACCACAAACTTTCCTATGAAGTCCTTGAGCACTTCATTCATGAGCCTCATGAATGTGATCAGAGCATTAGAGAGGCCAAATGACATAACAAGCCAATCATATAACCCATCTATGGTCTTGAATGTCATTTTCCATTCATCACCTTCCTTCACCCTGATTTGGTGATAACCACTCCTTGAATCCAACTTTGTAAAATACATTGCCCCACTTAAGCAATTTATAATATCCTCTATTCTTGGGATTGGGAATCTTTACCTTATTGCGATCCTATTTATAGCCCTTGATTCTATGCATAATCTCCACTTCCCCCCCCTTCTTGGATGCTAAAACAATCGGGACTGTACAAGGGCTAATTCTCTTCTTGATCAAGCCTTGATCCAAGAGCTCTTGTACTTGTCTTTCTACCTCCAAGTTCTGATCTGGAGTCATCTTGTATGTTTCTTTGTTGGGAAAGGGTTCCCTTAGCACAAAGTCTATTTGATGACTTATAACTCTCATAGGTGGTAGGGTTGTAGGGGTTCCATCACTCACTATGTCTTTGTACTTCTCCAGCAATTCTTGCACTTATGATGCTAATGGATCCTTCACTAATTCTTCTTCTTCCTTGGGCTTCAGCACAATGGCATACTTCTCACTCTCATCACCCTTGAAATCTTTTAAAAACTCCTTTCCATTGCATAACATAACACTAGGCATTTTGGTCTGTGGTTCTTCATCCTCTAGTAATGACTGAATTTTGAAGGTCTTCCCTCCTTTCTTGAAAGTGATGGATTTCTCTTTCCTATCATACAATGCCCCATTATCAAATTTCCAAGGCCTTCCAAGAAGTGAATGGCAAGCATCCATTGGTAGGATGTCACAAAGCAATTTGTCCTTGTACTCTGCTGTTGAGAACTCTACCCATGTTTTCTCATTGACCAACACACTTTGGCCTTTGTTGAGCCATGTCACCTTATAGGGATTCACATGGGGTATCTTGGCTAGCTTAAGCTTCACTACTACCTCCTCTGAAATGATGTTATTTGTGGATCCAGAGTCCACAATCACCTTACACACCTTACCAAGGATCTTGCATCTGATTCTAAATAGTGCCCTCCTATGTTTGGGCTCATCCTTGATTGGCTGCCTTATTAGTACCCTTATGAACATTATATTCTTTCCCATCTCTTAGTCTAGATGGTCTACCTTAGGGGTTTTGACACTTGAAGTGTCCTCATGTGCATATGCTATCCTCTTATCACTATTTGCTGTAGAAGGTTTGTTTGGACATATGTAGGCTGGATGACCTAGCTGCCCATAGTAATAACATTTCATGGTTGCAAAATAAGAACTACTCCTACCTCCTCTCCCTCTATTAGGAACACCATGATTACCTTTGCCTCTATTATAGCCTCCTCTTGAACTATTCTCAGGCTGCTGCTCTGTCAACTTATTATCTCCTTATGACCTTTTCTAACTACCCCTACCTTGGTAGCCTCCTCTTTGACCCCTTTTGTCTCTCCCTCTGCCTCTATTGTTATTTTTGTTCTTGAAGGTAGAATCCCCTTTCTTCTTATTCTTTTCTTCCACCATTATAGCCAATTGATGGCACTTTTGGATAGTTGTAGGTGTCCATAGGCTAATCTCCTCTTGGATGTTCCACTTCAATCAACCCAAGTATCTAGCCACTTTGATTGGCTCTTCTTCCTACAATTTAGACCTTAGACACAATCTCTAGAACTCCTAAGTATATGAGGCCACATCTAGGTCTTTCTATTTCAATTTTTATCTCTTTCTATGAAGCTGGATCTCATAGTCCTCTAGAAGATATTTTTCCTTCAATTTGGACACCATAGCATTCCAATTTGATATTGGTTGCTTTCCCATACTTACCCTCTCATCCTGAAGGTATTTCCACCAAGTTAAAGCTAACCCTCTGAGTCTAGACTTGGCCACTTTGATCTTTTGGGCTTCAGTTATCCCCTTACACTTGAAGTGATTCTCCATTTCTTCAATCTAGTCCATGACTGTCTCAATATCCATCTTTCCTCCAAATAAAGGTATTCCTTCCAAATCTTTTCCACTTAATTCCTTTATGGCCTTCAAGAAAGGTTCCTCATTCAATACTAGATCTGGTTCGGGGATGAAGTCTTCCTCTTCCATCTTCTTCTTACCCCTACTACTGGTTTCAGCTTCAAAGTCTTTCTTCCTAGCAGCATCTGCTAGTTCTTCCATTTTTATCCTCATTGCTTCCAAGGTACCCTTAAGGAGTCTATTTTTCTCCTTTTTCTCTTCCATGTCCTTGTCTAGTTCTGCATTTGTCACCATCTTTTTAGAACCACAAGATTCCACTTCTGACATAAACCAATCTTCCCAAGTTTCTCAACTTGCTCTGATACCACTCTGATGTAACACTAGTCTAGCTTCTTCTAAGACCTCCTCTAGGGTCTCCTAGGTCACTCTATTACCTACTAGGGTTATTCCACTAACACTAGGCTCCTTAGGTATCTTAATCCTAACTCCTTCAACTAGTGGACACCATTTTGTAAAACAAAACACTTCCAAACTTTCTCCTAGACCCCAAATGGTCTTTCTTGCATTTTTGGCCTAAAAGGATCCAATTGATCCAAATTGATCAATTCTCAATCCATAGAGAGGATTAGGGCTTCCAATATGTTCATAGGAAAATTTCCAACACTTGCAAGCACACTGTGTATCAAAACTCCAATCGAGTTCCAAGAACCCACACAATTGCTTTCCAAATAGGGCTACAAGCAATTAGCCCTATTTAGTCGCCTTTTCTGCAATAACATACAAAAATTCTTAACAAGTGCTCAAAAAAATTTAGGATCTAGACACCCTTTACTGAGACACTAGAGATTTTCTAGGTCTAGGGTTCCCAAGCTATCCGTACAACTCTGCCTACAAACAAGGATAGAAATTAGGGTTTTGAGGGTTTCAAAACCAATCTGACAGGAACTTCTTCCTTTCTATCCAAGAAACCTCACCAATTCTTCCCACTCACTTTTGGGACCTCACAACACACCACCCTACTCCTCTGTAAGCTTTTATTGAAGCTATGAATGCTTTCAATCCACCAAAATGGCTCTGCAACTAATGGTGACCCCTAGCCATGCCACACTGGCTCGCCTAGGGCATCACCTTAAAAATGGCTGCCATCACTTCCTGGGTCCCTCATGCACTATACATAATGTACATGGATTCTACTCTCATAATCCAAAGACCCATGCCAATTCCATGGTGGAAAATGGAGTTAAGACCCCATTTGTTCACAATGCCTAGTTCAGAACAGCGACAGTGTTGAAAACAAAATAATTTAAAAAAGAAACTAAAAATATTTAATCAAACAAAATACCACCACAAAAAATCTTCTATCAACCTACATTATACAAAAAAATGCTCACATAATTGGATTCAATCCATTAAACTATTAGATCACCTCAAAACACCTTAACAGTCATTGTTATTGACAAATACAGTCCGTACACAAAATTTATCAAACTTGCCAACCCTTCACACATCTCAAGGATGGTCATATATAGTTGACCCAAAAACTAATTCATCGATTTCAGATAGTTATCTAACCAATTCCATCGAAGATGCAATCTTGTCATAAAAGTTGTCAATGTTGTCAATGACAACATTGACAACTTTTTGCAACTTTTGAGTTTGGTCTCCAAACTTGGTCTAACCATGCCAAAACTTGTCCAATCCACCAAATATGATGAAAAAACATTAAATAGGACCTCTAGTCCCTTTCTTGGCTCATTTTACCATAGAATTTCAAAAACACCTAATTGGACCTAAATGGACACAAAGGTATCTAAGGAACTAACAAGACCCATCCTCCTACAAACACTCCACACACTAGGACACTTGGTCCCTTTATTCATCTAGTGGTCTTTCTAGAACCACTACAAGCCAAAATAGCTAGCCTACCTAGGTGCTCATGCACCACCTTGATCCTAAAATATTATTGTATTCAATTATTCATGTAGTGAGGTTGATCTTTCCATGGGTTTTCCCACATTTTATTTCCATGTAAAAATTTGTTTTTCATGTGTGTGATGTTCATTCCTTTATCTTTCCTTGATTCTAAGTAGATTAAATATAATTGATGTGAGTTTATGATTAAAAAGTTAAGGTATATGCTCAAGAATATTTAAACCCCCCTCCTCCCCACCCCTCAATCTTGTGGTGTGTTCAATAGTTAGTTATTATTATCATGTTGGTTATTGTGTTCATATTGAAGACTATTAGAGGTATCCCCTTGGAATTGGATTTGGAGATTTCACCCTCAAAGTGGCATATTAGTATCAAGTATTTGCACAATAATTCATATTATCTTCCTCTTTTATGCAATTTATTTCATTGCAAACGGTATCAAAGCATTATCTTGGCATCATGAAGTTTAATTTTCAAAATAATTGGAGCAAAAATAGATGATATATAGAAGAATTAAGGTTTTCAATAAATTCAACTAAATACAAAAAATAAGCTAATTTCTTGGATTTTGGGGGGTAATTATGACCTAGGCCCTGATAAGTTACAATAATTTTTTAGATTATTTTACTTTTATTTATGTGATTTATTACAAAAATTTATTTTCTATATCTTCTTCACAATAAGAAGTAGCAAAAGAAGAAGAAAAACAAAAAAAAGATCAAAAAATAGAGCAAGAACAAGATAAAGGAAAAGAACAAAAACAAAAAATAAGAGAAATGGCAAGGGAAAAATCAATACATTTAATTTTGAAGATGGATAGGAGGAATGGTCGAGGGTTTCATGGAGGCAAGTTTTAGAGTAGGGCCTAGAAATAGGAAGGAAGATGGGATTAGTGGGGAAGGCTACTAGCATAGCAGCCACCAAGCAGGGCATGGGAGGATCAACCAAAATTATCCAACTGGTCTAAAAATGAGACCGAATAGGATCTAGTAGATAGGGTGGGTAGACCCAAAAACAAATGGGGGTTTTCTTAATCTTTAGTGGTAAAAATGGTGAATTCAAGAGTGTGGATAGAAAAGAATGGAGACCCAAAAATCTATTTATCCCCAACAGTTTTCTAATAGAGAAACCAACTATGGTCGACAATGGGCTTGTTTCAATTCAGATTGAGTTGGAGGGATGGAAGGAGGCGATGAACCTCTTCAAGGAAGGGGATTTCTCTATGAAATGGGGGGTGGGTGGCCAACATTTGCTCGCATTTACAAGTGGTGTGATGAGAACTGGGGTAAGCATTTTACCATCAAAAACCTTATGAACGGTATCTTTTTGGTTATTTTTGTTTGTGCTCATGAAAAATGATGGGTTCTATTTAAAAAGCCCTTCCTTATGGGAGGCATAGGTTTTTTTATAAAGGATTGGTCCCCAAATTTAACTTGGAGCAAGCATCACTAGAATAATTACCCATCTAGGCGTGCTTGTATAATCTACTCATGAATATTGGAATGAGGAGACTCTCAAGATTATTCAAAATAAGCTTGGTAAATTTATCAAGGCTGATGAAGTTATTGAAAAGAAGGATTTTAACATGTATGCCTGGATCTACATACCTTGGAAACCCCACCCACCTTTTCAGCATGTGGTTGAAATACAGACAAGTAAAGGGATATGGTAGCAAGAAATAGAAGTGGAAGAAATTATATAGTTGTGCAAAAATTTTAACACTTGGGATCATGAAGAGGCAGAATGCATAGCGAAAAAGAACAAAAATGTGTTGGCACAAAATGTGTTGGAAGACCAAATGGTACAAATTTCTAGTTGTGTTCCCAATGATGTAGAATAGTCATGTGGAGAGAGGTGTGAGGAGGCACTCCTAATGGATGACCAAAATAAGGTAATTGAGAATATCCATAGTTTGGCTATAATGGTGGGCGAGGACAAGGAAGTGAGGGATCAACAGGGAGAACTAGTAGTAAAGGAAAATGATTGAGTATTGGAAAGGGTGAATCTAGAAGTTTAGTTTATATCTCAAGATGAACACCCCATCAACTCAACTGGAGAAGGATCTTAGAAAGAAATAAAAGTAACACCAGATTTGGAAACCATACTATTTCCTGTCACTGAAAGGGTGGATTGCTTGAACAACAGGGTTGGTGAGAAAGTAATAGAGGAGGTGGAAAGAATAGGCATCAAGAGGAATGTAATGACAAGTGGTGATATAAAGATACAAAGTGGTATGGATTATTTAGGAAAAAATATAACTTTTGAATTGGTAAATGATTTCTTGGATCAATCAACCTTTTAAGACATTCATCAATCACCAGTAAGAGAAAAATCACAAGCAACTTTGCAGGTGGAAGAAGGGGAGGAAGGATTTGTTTCATCTATGAAGGAGGATGATTTTTTTAGTTTAGAGGATTAAGAAGGAACTTTTGAAAAGATATTGATTAGTCAGAAAAAATCCATATCAAATAAAGCCAAAGTAGGTAGTCGAAAGACTAGGGGGCGCAAGTCAAATGTTGAACGGTTAGAGATTGCATGCAACAAGAAGGGGCAGAGAAATATTAGATCCAAGAGATACCTTTTCTCTCCTGGGCAGAAATGAAGGTCATAACATGGAATTTCAAGGGATGTAATGCCCTTGATCAAATGAAACCTAATCTGGTCTGTCTGTGAGAAACCATACTACATCATGATGAGGCAAGTAATATTTTCAAGAGTTGGCACAATTGGGAAGGAGTTTTTGTTATTTCAAATGGTACTTATAGGGGTATAGGTGTGCTTTGGAACCCTCGATCGATGAGGGTGATCAAAAGATGCTTTGATCAAATGAAACCTAATCTGGTCTGTCTGTGAGAAACCATACTACATCATGATGAGGCAAGTAATATTTTCAAGAGTTGGCACAATTGGGAAGGAGTTTTTGTTATTTGATCAAAAGATGCTTTGATCAAATAAAACCTAATCTGGTCTGTCTATGAGAAACCATACTACATCATGATGAGGCAAGTAATATTTTCAAGAGTTGGAACAATTGGGAAGGAGTTTTTGTTATTTCAAATGGTACTTATAGGGGTCTAGGTGTGCTTTGGAACCCTCGATCGATGAGGGTGATAGTGATGGAGCATGCCCCTTCCTGGCAATTAATGAAGATTGAAATGATGTATTTGTAGAACTACATTTTTCTAGTTAACATATATGGCCCCACCAACACTCAGGATAAAAGGAGGTATGGCTGAGTGTTTTGATAGTTCTTAGGAAATTGGAGAAGGAAGTAGTAATAATCATAGGAAATTTTAATGCTACTTTGGAGATGGCTAATAAGAGAGACAGTAGGAGCTTGGTAAGCCAGGTGCAAAAGGATTTCCAGGAGTTTGTAACATTAAATGGGATGTGGGAAATAAAATCTCAAAATGATCATACACTTCCAAGAATAATAGAAGATAAGGCTTTTCCAATATCGAAGAAAGATTGGATTGTTTCTTCTTGGCTAGAAATTGGGATGCTTTGCCCTTTTTTTTTAAGTCGTTGTGCTTCCTATAATGGGATAAGATCATTTCCTGGTTTCTCTTGTCTTACCAAGAGACACGGTGCCCATCTAATGCTCTTTGAAGTTTGAGAATATGTGATTTCCATAAAGTGGTTTCATAGAGATGGTGACTGATTTGTGGTGACATGCCCTAGTGAGATGGGGAATCAAGAGTTTTAGATTTTTGAAAAAGCTACAATGTATTAAAAGAAAACCTCAAGATTCAAAATAAGATTCATTTCAAAGATAGTGTTTTTGCAAAAAAAAGGTTATTGAGGGACACAATGAATCTCTAAACTAAAAAATCATCAATTATATTATAGATGATATTGACTACCTAAATGAAAAGGACATACAAGAAAAATATGTGGAAGTGCTAGCCAAGGAAGAAATCTATTAGAGGTAGAAATCTTAGGAGAGTTGGCTTAAAGAAGGTGATCACAACACAAAAAAAAAAATTACAATTCAATTAAGACCATAAGATTAATAAATAGAATATCCTCAATAAAGTTGGCAAGTGGGGAAAGGGTTTTTGATGCAAATGGTATAAACAAATTTGTTGTGGAATTTTTCTCTTCCTCGTGGTGTAATGATGGTGTGGTTTCTATCAAGGAGTATGATGGGGTTCTTGAGGTCATCCCAAAGTTGATCTTAGAAGAGGATAATAAGATGTTGATATAGCCAATGTCACTGAAAGAAGTAAAGAGTGCTCTCTTTGGTTTAGTAGGGGATAAAGTTGTTGGAAATAATATTTACTGAGAGGGAGGGGTGAATCAGTACAAGAAGATAGTGAACTAATTCACCCACTCAACTAAACAATTGTTTAAATGCTTTCCATACCTATAAATCAAGTAACTGATACAAATTTATAAAAGACAGTAATATCAAGCATCCAAAAATTCATCACACATAACACATATATTTTCACATGGAAACCTTTGAAAGAGGGAAAAAACCACAGTGGGGATGACACCCACAAGCCTAATACTGCACTATATGAGTTTTCTATGTAAGGAGCTACAAATACCTTTTCTGATGGTTCACCCAGTTAGGAGTGACTAGTACAATTTTAGGAGTGTAATGAGATCAATTATGATTTAACTTGCTAGAGTATTTTAAACCTCAATGAAGAAGTTACCCTATTAAAGGATTTACAAAAAGAACTTGTTAGATTTCACCTGGTTAAGGGATTTTTCTTGTTGCCACTATTAGGGAACAACCAGATTAGTAATCTGGATGTAGCACTAATTTCTTGTCAGATCCTATAAGCTCTTTGTAATCTGTAACTGCTCTCTTCTCTCTCCTCTCTGATTGCAACCTCAACTTGAAATCAAAAAACCCTAATCACCCAAAACAACTCTTGCATCTTCTCTCAAAAATAACAACAACAACAAAAAAATTTCAATATGAGTAGTTCCTATATATAAACAACTTGCACCGACATAAGAATGATCTTCAAATTATTTTCCTGTGATAGCACCATGTTTCAAATTGATAATCTCGATGAAAGGAATGATTTATCATGATTGCATTAGGTCAAGATAAGATCTGCAAGTTTATATCTCCAAGGTAGTCAAACACATTTTGACTTCTCCAATGCAAAACCTCAAATTTGTCTTAAATTCTTGCATCAATCTCGTAAATACCAATACATTGGATGTATAACCTTTATTGTATGTCATCACATCATTAGAAATTATCTTACATACTTTACCACTCACTGATCTATGATCTACGAACCAGTTATTCAAGAACATAAGAGTTCTACATGTCTTTGTGTTTGTGACACTAAAAACTCTATCACTGCTCAACCAAATGAGTTGTGGTTGGAACCACATTGCAATATAAACTGTTTGAAGCTATATATGTGACCACTCCTCAAAATTCCATTTGTACCATGATCACCACCAAAGTGATGTTTGCATAGTCTACCAATTTTCAATATTACCTTCTTACCGATTGTATCTTCACTTCACCTATAGTATATCATGACTGTACTCACTTAGTTGCACTATACTGACTTATTTGACATCAATGAAAACCAGATAAGTGACTCCTTATAACAATCTCCCAACACAATACCAACAATCTCCCCCTTTGGCATTGATGGAAAACATATGTCAAATTCTTACAATTGTGCAATCATTATATCAACTTATGACTCCCTATACACATACTCTCCATACATGAATATACTCCCCCATACATATAATTAATCATACATATACTCCCTCTTTGAAAACAATGAAAAATGTACAAATACTACAATATATATTTACAAAATCTTACTTACATCTTGTCAAAGATTACCTTGAAGTGAATCTTTGTTGAATTCAAGGATATTTCCCATACCTTCTGCAAGTAACCCATATCAATGATTTTCTCAATCAAACTAGAAGAAAGTTCTTCCATGCTATCTAGAGTTCTTATGTAGGGTATGGCAAGTATGGCTTTTTCCTTCCTCACATTCTATTGCATCACCTCTACTATAGGGGATAACATTGATTGAAGTTCGAGTAGAGTGATCATACTCTTCTCTTGCTCACTTTGAATCTACTTAACCTTGTGTGAAATTTTCTTGACCTGACTACTGTACGTAGTGAATGAACTTGATAATGGATCAAGCTAACCACTTAAGTTTTCCAACTCCTATGTGCTTGTGCTCTGCTTTGTTCCAAATCTTGAACAAAATTAGAATACCTTGATACTTTGACAACCAATTGACCTGCCTCAGTCAATGTAGTCTTAACTTCCTTTATCAAATCTGACAATTTGATCCTATATGTGGTAATCTTCTCCATAATATTACCTATCATCTTCTTGTTTAAGTTATCCTTTGCATTCCTCACTGCAGCTGACTTCAAATATGGACCTTGATCTAGAATTTCCTTAATAAGAGTATCCATATGATCAATATGAGTATCATCTTCATCATATTTAACCTTGGGAACTAACTCAGCTAGAATGTCTCTATCTTTCCTTAGTACTCGTGTCTTCTTCTTCTTTGATCTCACCTTGTTCCTTAAAACTTATATCCTTAATTTTTCTAAAATTTTCATCAATTCCTTAGGTTTCAGTATGGATAAATCAACCGGTGTGATAGATAATTATTCTTCCTCCTCTTCTATAGTAGTCATCGGTTTATGTCTCTTACTTGCACTTGTTACTTCAAGACTTAATTTCCTTATAGTATCATTTTCTTCTTCAATCTTTTTGAGTTTCCTCCTGCTTACTTTTAATAACTTTCTCCTCTTCCTTCTCAGAAATCATCTCCTCTATATGTTCCATAGGCAATGGTGAGGATGAATCCTCTTTGCATGTTATGTCTACAATTTCAATCTCATCACCATCTATTTGTGATAGACTAATATTTTGTGTTTCAATGTCCTTCACCAAGTTAGGAACATCAAGAACAATATTTCCAATTAACTGATCTACATAAAATGTGTCATTTCCCAGTATATGTTCATTTGATTATGAATGAACTTGTTCTTCTTGGATTTTTATCACCTTTATCTATAGTAGCTCTTTCCATGTCTTAATAGTTTCATTATGTACACCCTCTGTGTCATCAATTAGAAGTCTAGCTACTCTGCTCTTAATTTTGAATTTATGCTTGTGAGCAATAATCATTATCTTAGCATCTTTAGCACACAAATCAGGTTACACTTGAATAAGTTCTCTCTCCATAATATCTCTATCCAACTATAATGCAGTGATCTATCTAGCATCAATTAATGGATATAACTCATTAGGGATGCAAGAATGGATTTCTAACGGTGTACTGCAAAATTTGTGAAAATGATACAAAATTGCATTTTTTTTCTTCTTCTTATTTTCATCACTCCCCAAAGTGTATCTTCTGCCAACAGTAGCAATTCTACCATTGTCCACAATACCTTTTGCAATATCATCAATAGAAGGGGCCTTCTTTGTTTCACCACTCTTCTTCATTTTAGAGGCATCCTTATCTGCTTTTGTCCATGCTTCATAAGTTCCCTTCTGATCATCCTTTACCTCAGTGTATTTTTTCTTCCTCTTATAGGTTTTCTTTGGAGTAGAAATGTGTTGACTTTTCTTCCTTGACGATTCCCTTTCAGACTTAACTTCACTAGTAGTTGGTTTTCTCTCGTTTCTCTTAGCTTAAGTTATGGTTGTAGTAGTGCAAGATGTTCTTGCATCACTACTTCCAAACTTCTACTCTAGGTTAGATACCATTCTCCTTGTTTTTCTTTCAATGACCAATTTCTTCAATTCATTTTGAATTTTGGAAACAACTTCATCATGAGTTCCAAATCTATGTGCTTATTTGTCTAAGTGTTTTTACAAAAAATCATCAACATGAAAAGTGACTAAATCATCTTCAACTTCATAAACCATAGGAGGAATCCAACATGTCCTAGGTTCCACATCTTGCATAATACATGAATTGGTGTCTACAAGAAAACAAATGTCATTCTTGTACTTCTCTACAATGCTAGCTGGAATCCTTTCTCATTTGTGCATTCTAGATTGGAAATATTTGAAATAAACCCACATGACATTATTGAATTTATTCACTAATTCCTTTATGAATTCACTTATTTTCATAACTATTGGTTTGTCCTTTAACCATGGAACATTTCCTTTGCCGGGGAAGAATTTTTGAACATAGAAAAACATACATGCCAGTAGAGCACCATACTTAAATGATTGTCTCTTGTTTCTCTTAATCATTTCCATGTTTTTCAAGAATTGTCTTCTAATCATATCACATAGATCATATGTTGAATCATCCTTCATAATTTGATAGGCAACGTGAATAGCACCACCAAGCACACTGTTAACTTTACTAGACTGGTAAACTTTGTATTCTATCACCATGGATGCAAATCAAACTTCCTTATATGTAATATGATTGATTTTCATTTCTTTCTGGTCTAGTTTGTATTTGGTTATTTCAGTGACCAAATGAGTAGCCACCGTTCTTAATGTGCATTCCAAACATTGTGCTCAAAATCCTATAACCTTGTGAATCAATGTCTTTGAAATCTTGTGTGGTCTTTCCAAACATATGAATTGAACATGCACTCTACTTATCACCTAATGAACCCAATCATGATGAAATTTGGTAGGAATTTCCACAACATAAGTCAAACCCTTCTCCTATAGATATTTATGCTTGACTTTTAACATTTCATTGATACACATACCCTTGTATTCTTTCTTGATTACTTCAACTCCCAATTCTTCAATTCTATAATGGATATCAGACCAAACATCTTCAATCATCATCACACAATAAGGGATAGTGGATAGGGCACTAGAAATATCAATCTCATCCACCTTTCTTGGATGCAGTTTGAATACGGGTCAAAGTTCCTCAGAAATGTTCACTAGAACTAGTGTATCAACATTCTTTGTCATTACGACCAACTGCAACAACATACAAATCTAACCACAAACTGAAATGATATCTTGCAATACACAGGTTAGAGTTTCATGAAAACTCAAGATCTCAATAAAAAAAAAGTATCCTTTTGCACACAATATCTCAAGATAGCTCTCAAATTCTCAACTGAAAGTAAAAAGTGTGAAGGAGTTCTCAGCCAACTCAGAGGAATTCAGTTCACCTTTCTTTACCCATATCTTCTTCATATCACGTCTGACTTCATCAACATTAGCAACCTTCTTTCCTTTTCCATCTTATGACTGATGAGGAGATTGGTTCTTAAACCAACATTTTTTAGCCAAATAGACTATCTTATGACAGACAAAACATGGCATACTGATTGGCTTCCAAGGACTAGCATTACCTCTCATGGTTCTCATTCTATAGTTTATTGCTACGTGTCCATAGTTACCACATACAAAACATGTAGTGTTGAATTTTCTTTGCCTTCTACCAGTATTCACTAATGTAAAAGGTGACTTAGGTGCATATACTCTTGACCTGCAATTTTCAGCTTTGTGTCCATATTTGTTGCATGAAAAAAAGTATCCATCAAAGTTACCACCACTGGGTCTACTGCTAGATCAACACTCATATGCAACATGACCATACTTGTGAAAATTGTAACAATAACCATTAAAAGGACAAGGTCTATTCACCAGTTTTTTCCTACACATATTTGTCATATGACCAAGCTTTCCACAGTTATATCAAGTAGGTTTGTTAGGTTTCTTACTTGATTTGATTAGATCTACCTTTTGGTCTTTCTATACCTCCTTAGGTTCATCTTTGGAGGACTCTTAAATTTCAAATGTTCCTTCTCCTGAATAACTTAGACCAGTTGTATCTTTGTGTCTTATTTGGCTCTTTAGTTGTTCATTAAGTTTTTATGAGCTTTCATTGTATTCGTTCAGTTTTTCATTTGCTTCTTTCTTATTTTCCAGTTTTTTCCTCAATGACTCATTTATCTCCCTAATTCTTTCATTCTCAACTAATACTTGAAGATTATCTATAGCAGTATCCTACATTTGATTCTAATATAGGGTAAATTCCTACCTTAGTTTGACAAGCTCTTCACTTTTTTCTTTTAGGGCATCATCAACAATTCTCTTGGCAACTTCTGCACTCCTTTTTTCTTCCAAATCTTCACACATCCTAACAGACAAACTTTCAAGATTGATTTTCAGATTAGCCACATTTTCTTTAAGCTTCTTGTTCTTTTCCAATACATTCTCTATTGCTTCTTCAGATGTATTTCCTTTAGATAGTTGTTATATGTGGTCTTGACTTTCACTTAGTTGATCAGCAAGTTCTCCCCTCTTTGCAAGAGAGTGTCTCGAATTTTCCTTTAGCTCCTTGATCATCTTGTTTGCATTATCAAGTTGCCTCTCATACCTATACTCCTCCATGAAAGTGGTTTTTTTTCCCAAGTTGTTAGGCTTATCACCAAGAGGACCTAAGATCTTATACCAATTGTTGTAAATAATAGGTACTTAAAGGGGGGTGAATCAGTACAATCATATAGTGAACTAATTCAACCACTAAACTAAATAGCTATTGAAATGATTTCCAAACCTATAAAGCAAGTAACTGATGCAAATATATAAAAGACAGTATTATCAAGCATCCAAAAATTCATAACACAGATAGTTTCACGTGGTAACCCTTGTAAGAGGGAAAAAACCATGGTGGGGATGACACCCACAAGCCCAATATTGTAGTATATGAGTTTGCCTTATTAGGGGCTACAAATACCCTTCTGAGGGTTCACCCGGTTAGGAGCAATTAGTACACTGTTAGGAGTACAATGAGATCATCTATGATCTACCTCGCTAGATGATTTTAAACCTTAATGAAGAAGTTACCCTATTAAAGGATTTACAAAAATAACTTGTTAGAGTTCACCTAGTTAAGGGATTTTGCTTGCTGCAACTATTAGGGAACAACAAGATTAGTGATCTAGATGTAGCACTGATTACTTGTCAAATCCTATAAGTTATCTATACTCTGTAACTTCTCTCTTCTCTCTCCTCTCTGATCACAACCTAAACTTGAAATCACAAAACCCTAATCACCCAAAACAACTCTTACATCCTCTCTCAACAATAACAGAAACAACAACTTTTCAATATGAGCAATTCCTATATATAAACAACTTGCACCGACATAAAAATGATCTTCAAATTTATTTCCCGTGATAGCACCATGTGTCAAATTGATAATCTCGATGAAATAAATGATTTATCATGACCATGTTAGGTCAAGATAAGATCTACAAGTTTATATCTCCAAGGTAGTCAAACACATTTTGACTTCTCTAATGCAACACCTCAAATCTATCTTAAATGCTTGGATCAATCTTGTAAATACCAATACATTGGATGTATAACCTTTACTCCATGTCATCATATCATTATAAATGATCACACATACTTTACCACTCATCGATCTGTGATCTATCGACTAGTTGTTCAAGAACATAAGAGTTCTACCTGTCTTGGTGTCTGTGACACTAAAAACTCTATCGCCGCTCAACTAAATGAGTTGTGGTTGGAACCACATTGCAATATAAACTGGTTGAATCTATATATGTGACTGCTTGTCAAAATTTTATTTGTACCATGATTTCCACCAAAGTGATTTTTGCATAGTCTACTGATCTTCTAGACTTAACCAATTTTTAGTATTACCTTCTTACTGATTGTATATTCACTTCACTTGTAGTATATCATGACTATACTCACTTATTTGAACTGTACTAAGTTAGTTGATATTAATTACAACCAAATAAGTGACTCCTTATAACAATCTCCCAACACAATACCAAAAAAAGCCATTAGGCCAGATGGTTTTTAGCCATTGTTCTTCTGGAGATTCTGGGATCTAATTAAATAGGAGTTGTAGGAGGTGGTTGAAGAATCCTGAAGGGATGGATTTGTTATTAAAGACTTCAAAAACACTTTGATTTCTCTAATACCTATAAAATTTGAGACTAATACCTTTGAGGACTTCAAACAAATCTCATTTTGTAATATGGTGTATAAGGTAATCTTGAAGGTGGCTAGGAATAGGCTTAAAATGGTTCTTGGCAACATAATATTAGAGTAACAAAGTCATTTTACACCAAAAAGATTGATATTTGAAGGCATTATAATCTCTCATGAGGAAATTCACTCAATTAGAAGATTGGGTCAGAGCAATATGTTTGTCAAATTCGATATCAAAAAGGCATATGACATAGTGGATAGGGATTCTTGTACAAGGCTATGGAAATATTTAGAGTTTGCAGCAAATGGATTGAATGGATACAAAGATGTATTGTGTGCCCAAGGGCCTCTATCCTAGTGAATGATATCCCTCAAGGTTTTTTTGAGACATCTCAATTCTTTAGACAAGGAGACCATATCTCCCCCTTTCTTTTTATCATCATGACAGATGTATGTGGTAGATTGATCTAAAAAAGGAGAGTTAATGGATTGTGGAGAGGGGTTGAGGTGGCCAAGGGTGTTTAACCTATCTTGAATCTTTAGTTTGATGATGATACTTTTCTAATGGGAGAGGCATATTTTAGAGAGTCTAGAGTCATGAAGGTTGTTCTTGATAAGCATTGCAAGGTCTCATGCCAAAAAATCAATTGGAGAAAATCTGAAGTAGTTTTCTTCAATACATGAGCAAAATTTCAAAGGGAGATTTTAAAAGTTCTAAATGTACAACCAAGATCTTTACCAAGCGAATTCCTTGGCAATTTCACTTTTTAGAGGAGCTTGCAAAACTAACTTGTCGAGTGCTCTGATAGTTGTATGAGTAAGATGGAAGGATGGAAAAGTAGATGACTCACTCTAGATGGAAGGATCCTAATGTTGAAATCTACATCTCTATAATGTTGCTATTTTCTATGATGTGTCTGAAGATTTCCTCAAAGGTTATTAAATTGATCAAACAAAAGATGATGAAATACTTTTGGAATGGAAATCATGAACAAGACAAAATCCCATTGTTGGCTTGGGACAAGATTTGTATACCTAAGGAGATAGGGGGAGCAGGGCTTCCGAATTGGAAGATTTTGAATGAATCAATGGGAGATAAACTTGTTGAAATATGTATAAATATCATGACCAAAAATGGCTACAAATATCATAGGCTAAGTACTTGGACAACGATGAAAAAACAAGGATATTCACAATTTTAGATCCTCCTTGTGGCTCGACATTGTGGAACTTCATCATGAGTTGCATGCTAATTATTACTGAACATATTTCATGGTATATTAGAGATAGACAAAAGGCCAATTTTTCAATTAGTTCAAGGGATGGGAACTAGGTGTTGGAAGATAATTGAGATTTGGATCAGGTTAGAGATATTGTAGAAGCTAGATGGGGGGATAAAGTGGCAAATAATCTTGAAGTATGGAATGATGGTTCAGGTATGGAGTGGAGATGGAAGGATGTTGGAGAGATCAATTTGGATATAGAAAAGGAAGACATGGTGAAAAGGATATTTTAGGAAATATCGGTGATCATTTCTATTGCAGGGATGAAATCATCTATGCGGATCCCAAAAAGGTGAGTATTTGATTAAACTAGGGTATATCATGCTAGAGAATGATATCAGGAGAGAGAAGTCGCTAGCTTATCTATGCTGAGGGAGATATTTCTTACCTTAGGTAGGCATTTTTTCTACCTTTTATAGAGGAAGGAATCTTATTGGTGATAAGCTCAAGAAGCTAGGTTTTGTCTGGCCATTTAAATGTGTGTTATGTAATGGAGTTGAGGAAACATTGGACCATCTACTTTTGAATTATGATTTCTCTCAGCAGTGTTGGAAGTTTTTCTTGAATCATTGGGACTAGAAAGGACCCTTACCAGAGACACTTATTAAGTTGGGATAGTCTTGTTTCATTCCAAAGAACAAAACATCCCTTTCTAGCAAATGAAAGATCTCCCTTTCTACACTTGTGTCAAAAATTTGGAAGGAAAGGAATAGGCGGGTTTTCTTAGATAAAGAAGCCAAATTTGAATATTTTGTATGCGAATTGGAAAGAGCTATCTTAGAATTGGTTAGAAATGTAGCCTCCCAAGTCAATCTTTAAAATACTTCTATTAGCTTAGAGGATAGGAAATTTCAACAAGCCTGACCCTTAGTGAAGTTTGAGCCCGTTAATGGGTAGCGGATGGATAATCTCATTGCTTAGGGGGGTCTAAGAAAGGAATAGAGTGCACAAAAAGAAGGATGGATCAAAATAAACTTTGATAGAGCCTCCAAAGGAAATCCTAGGCCATTAGGAGCAGGGTATGTGGCTAGAGATCATCAAGGCAGTGTGTTACTATTGGGAGATAAACGTCTTAGGGATGACACTAATGATGAAACCTGATGACATGTAACTGATTGAATGTTTGAAGATGTTAAGTTGATCACTGAAATGCAAAAATATAATGCAAGAAATTAAATCAGTTAATGGATTGTATTGTCATTGATGCCAACTTGATATAATCTAATCAGTTATAATCAAAATGTCAAAGACTTCAAAGAATCAGAGAGATAAAGATTATTCTTTCAATAATGCATAAAAGACAAGCAATCACTATGTGACTTCAAACACCGACAGTCAGTGGAACCTGATGGACAAAGATCATTTAAATTCAAGTCACAGTGATGCCCAAGAAAGAACACCAACGAGAATTACCGATGAGAAGAATCACAAGCATAACCGACGGCAAGAAACATAGTGTAAACCGATGGAGAAGCCCAAGGAGAACTAGAGTGTTGACTGAAGCTATCAAAGAGTTAGAACACTGAAAATAGCTGGAGTTTAGAAATGACAAAATATCTAGATGGCAGAGGTAATATAGACTTAACTGGTAGTTATCTTTTTTTTCATTGACAAGATAAATCCAGAGATCAGTAAAGGATTTAAAGCTGTTTTGTCCAATTGGCAAGAATTTCTCTGCGAGACAAAATAAGAGTTTTGCTTTAAATCTAATTGGAGAGAATAATGGATCACGCCAAGATCAAGAAAATCAAGAACCTAACAATGGTGATATCATGTCTATAAAAAAGACAACTTAATTCATTACGAATTGTGTGGGTGAATGAATGAAAAGAGGATGCTGAAGAGAAACAAATGAAGAGCAACTTCATACAGTCCTGATCAATCAAGCTGAGTAAAGAGCTAAATTTTTCTGCAAACACCAAGTAACAAAGCACAACATCACCGAGCAAAAGTAAAGTGGAGAAAAGGTATTAACAGAGATATATTGATCAGATTAGTTTTATGAGATTACAATAGATCTGAAAATCTGCAAGTATAAGTTGTACATGTGAATAGATCATACTGTTTCAGTTTAACCATTGATTCAATAAGTCTCTTAACCAAGTGGGATTTAAAGATCCTTTCTATATTGAGATACATCCAAAGGAGTATCAAAATTTTTGATCATGAAGATAGCATGAGATGCCAGATACCTATTGATAGGCCAAGTGAGTGTTTGATCAAGGAAGGTAGCATATAGATGCCTAATATTAAGTGACAGACTAAACTTTTAAATCCTCTAACAAGGTCACACCTAACAGTGTGTTTGTAACCTGTAATAAGGTTGGCTCTTCACCGAGCTCACTTCAGAAGAGTGAAAATTTTGGGTTACCGGTCCCAAGTGGTTTTTCCCTTAATAGGGTTTCCACGTTAAAAATCCATGTGTCAACGTGTTTATAAGTCATTACTTTAGTGTTTTTCATTACACATAGCTTAACTAGATTGATCGGTATACTCTAGATAATTTACCATCTTTCAGTAAATTAATAGGTTGTTATTCGGTAAACATACAGTATAAGGTTTAACAAAGCATTCCACGCAGTAGTAATTTGATAATTGTATTTGGAGGCATTCATCTTATAGGACTGAAGATAACTAGAGGCTTATTATTGTGGTACTAAGTTTTTGGGTTGATTATTGGAATATTTTTGAGGCCACTGATTCACCCCCACTCTCAGTTATTACTAACAATTGGTATCAAAGCTTGTGTGCTTAGAAAGGGAGTTTAACATCTCAAGGAAAAGATCATAAGATGAACAAATGAGATGTGCCCAAGTTGAATAAAGACAACTTTACATCATGGAAAAGAAGAATAAGACTCCACCTATTAGGTATTGGAAATGATATTGTTCAATAATTAGATACTCAATATGTGCTGCCTCAATGACTTCACACTCTTGAGAAATTAAGATTAAAGCATGAGCATAATTGCATGATGATAGAACTTGCATCATCACTCTCTGATGTTGAGTTTGAAGATGTCAAAACCTGCACATCTACAAAGAAAATGTGGGATAAATTGAAGCTAGTACATGGAGGAGATGTCAATGTACTAAGAGCAAAGGTAGAAAGCCTAAGAGGGAGGTTTGATGACCTAAGGATGAAAGAAGGAGAAAATATCACTCAGTATAGATGCAGAATCAAAGAGGTAGTAAATGCTATCCAATAATTTGGAGGTGTACTTGAAGAGGAGACAGTGGTAAGTAAAATCTTAAGAACCTTATTGCCTGTATATGCTATTAGAGTTTTTTCTATTCAAGAAATGAGAGCAGTTGCAAACAATACAGTTACTCTATATAGTCTGATTGGTAGACTGATTTCATTTGAGATGAATAACTTTGATAACAGTGTCTTACAATCTATAGAATTTGCATTCAAGTCTTCTTTAAAGATAAGCAATTCAAGTCATAGACATGCCATTAGAAATGATAGTGACAGTGACAATGAGGATCGAGGACTTGATGAGATTGAAGCACTAATGTCAAGAATACTGCAGAGAGGCAAAGGTAGATACAAAGGTAAATTAACACTTGTATATTTCAATTATAAAGAGGTTGTATTAGAATAGTCCCAAAGGATAACTGAGAGGGGGGGGTGAATCAATTATCAGTTACTTAAGTCCTTTTTACTTCTTTAAATTTAGTATACAACAAAGTAAATGCATAATCAAATAACACAGTACTCAACACACAATTTGATTATGGGGAAACCAAATGGTAAAAACCCCGGTGGGAATTAGCACTCACAATAAACTATACTTGTTTGTAGTAATCCCTGTTAGAAGATATTTCAACCTTGTTAGGATTTGTACAATACAATGCAATAAGTATAGTGACCTGTTCAAGGGTCGGACCTTGTTAGGAGTCTTTTACAAATAACCCTGTTAGGGGTGGTGGACTCACTGTCCAAAAACTCACTGCTTGATGGTGAAGGCTACAACCTTCTGAATAACAGATATACACTATATCTAATGATGAACTATAGAATAGACCTATTGTCTTGATTAGTTCCATTGTATTACAATCTTTCACTTCTTCTTCACATAGACCCTTGATAAATGAACCAACTCTGATAATCTTCTTTGTACATCTTTCTTCACTTTTTGTATCATTCACACTTAGCGTATCACAATTGAACTACTATAAGTATCTTCTCCAAATTAGAAGGTCATGTCAGCTCTTAGAAACACTTCATCGATATCTTAGTCAGCTTAACTAAGCACGCAAACAATATTAAGTCTGCGCAAGTCAATGCTGAACAGACGTGACGCTTCACTGAGTCGGCCTCACCAAATTAACCATAACTTTGCAATCATCTTGAAACATGTTTGGCGCCTTTGGATTTATATCATCAACTCATAATTAATCATGCATATACACACACATATCTTGAAGATAGGTGCAAGTCATGAAACACGTTATATATGTCGGCCCTAAACCGTTATACTTCCAGAACTGTAACTGCTAATAACAGAATTGCATAACTTTACTGAAACATCATATCTGGGTTTGTGTGTATGAAAATAACATAATAAACATGTCAAAAACATGTATCTATCCACGCAAGTCTTCGTGTCATCATTTAGATAATTTCAGACAGAATTACTACTGTGTGTTATATGTTGTCATCAATGACAAACATACAAACAATCAACTCTTAGAATCAAATATCCAACAATATCCCCCTTTGACATTGATGGCAACATATGATATAAAAAATATCCTATATTCATGGTGTCCTCTTTCTTTTACAATCTTCTCAATATCCTCATCAAAGATTTCTCTAAACTGCTGCAGTTCCTCTGTCTGTATTTTTTGTTCTATGTATATACTCCCCCGAAGTATATGCTCCCCCTTAGTACATACTCCTCCTTACTATATACTCCCACTTTGACATCAATTCCAAAGGGCACTATAGTCTTTTTAGGTACAGGTACTACTCTAGAAGTAGAGTAGTCAACCATTCATCAGTCACTTAATGGCTGATTTCTTTGCTGCTTTTTCTAAACAGACTTAGGAGAGGGAATTACTCCCAACTTCTCCCTGAGATACTCAAAAGTATCCTTTGATAAGGGCTTTGTGAAAATGTCTGCCAACTATTATTTGGTGCTCACATAGTCTAATTTCACTTCTTTGTCAGCAACCTTCTCTCTTAAGAAATGGTACTTGATCTCTATGTGTTTTGTCTTTGCGTGCATGATAGGGTTCTTAGACATGTTGATAGTGCTAGTATTATCACAATGAATAAAAATACGATAATCAACCTGAATGCCAAAGTCTTTAACCATCTGCTTGATCCAAACCATAGTTGAACAATTCAGTGCTATTGTAACATATTCATCTTCTGCAGTTGACTAAGAAATACAGTTCTGCTTCTTGCTTATCCAAGAAATCAACCTGTCTCCAAGGAATACTGCTCCTCCTGAAGTGCTCTTTCTGTCAACAATACAACCTGCCCAATCTGCATCTGTATATACATGAAGCTTTACATTCTCTGATTTAGGATACCATAAGCCATAGTCTATAGTTCCCTTTAGATATCTGAATATCCTTTTGACTACCATTAGGTGACTCTGCTTGGGTTCATCTGCAAATCTTCCAACAATGCCAACTACATTAGATATGTTAGGTCTAGATTGAGTTAGATAAATGAGTTTTCCAATCATAGATTTGTACAATGTCTTATCAACTGCTGTGGAGTCATCATCTTTTGAAAGCTTACTTCCTGTTATCATGGGAGTGCATACTGGCTTA
>MU227976.1:1099901-1112075 GCA_018584345.1 Thuja plicata | reverse complement strand
CAAAAGCTCACTGCTTGATGGTGAAGGCTACAACCTTCTGAATAACAGATATGCACTATATCTGATGATGAACTGTAGAGTAGACCTGCTATCTTTATTAGTTCCAGTGTATTACAATCTTTCACTTCTTCTTCACATAGACCCTTGATGAATGAACCAACTCTGATAATCTGCTCTGTACATCTTTCTTCACTTTTTGTATCATTCACACATAGCGTATCACAATTGAACTACTACAAGTATCTTCTCCAAATTAGAAGGTCATGTCAGCTCTTAGAAACACTTCATCAATATCTTAGTTGGCTTAACTAAGCACGCAAACAATATTAAGTCTGCGCAAGTCAATGCTGAACAGACGTGACGCTTCACTGAGTCGGCCTCACCAAATTAACCATAACTTTGCAATCATCTTGAAACACGTTTGGCACATTTGGATTTATATCATCAACTCATAATTAATCATGCATATACACATGCATATCCTGAAGATAGGTGCAACTCATGAAACACGTTATATACGTCAGCCCTAAACCATTATACTTCTAGAACTGTAACTGCTAATAACAGAATTTCATAACTTTACTGAAACATCATATCTAGGTCTACGTGTATGAACATAACATAATAAACATGTCCAAACATGTATCTATCCATGCAAGTCTTCATGTCATCATTCAGATAAGTTCATACAGAATTACTACTGTGTGTTATATGTCGTCATCAATGACAAACATACAAACAATCAACTCTCAGAATCAAATCTCCAACAGGTTGGACACTTTGCTGCAAGATGTCCAAATAGAAGAAAGGATGACAAAGGAAATGATAGATCATATGAGAAGAAGTTTGATAGAGGTGATAACAGAGATTACCGAAGAAACTGACAATCTGAAAAAATAGATACCCAAGACTACAAGGACAAAGGGAAGAAAGCTTGTTACCTAGTTGAGAACAGAGTTGATGACACTTACACCGAATCAGAAGAAGACATCGAGATGGTATTTGTAGCCATGAAGGATGATTCAGATGAAGATGAAGAAAGGTATATAGAAACTGCACTCATATCTAAAGTTAGTAAAAATGATGGCTGGATCATAGATAGTGGATGCACTCACCATATGACCGATGATAAATAAAAGTTTGAGAATTTTGAATACTATAATGGTGGTTCAATGAGAATGGGTAATGATACACCTTGTCCAGTTGAAGGTATAGGAACCATAATGTTGAATAACCTGATCAAATGCTTACTGGGTAAAAGGACTGAATTATAATTTGTTAAGTGTTTCTCGGCAAAACAATTCAGGTCATAGAGTAGCATTTGAAAATAAGAAACCAAAGATCTACAATGAATCAGGGAGATTGATTGGAACCGGTGAGAAGACAAAAGGTAACATTTTATATCTTGATGACACTAACACCACTTGTTTAATGGCTAGAAACGAGGACATATGGTTGTGGCACAAAAGATTCTGTCATGTAAACTTTGACAACATGATAAAGATAAGAAACAAAAGGAATGTCAGAGGCTTACCAAGCATGACTAAGCCTGAGCATATCATCTGCAAGAATTGTCAAAAAGGTAAGATGACAAAGTTTAGTTTCAAGAGTAAAACCCATACATCTAATGTAATTGTAGAATTAGTCCATACAGATCTATGTGGACCCATGAGGACAAAGAGCTACTATGGAGATAGGTATTTTATTCTCTTTGTTGATGATAATTCTAGAATGATGACGGTCATGTTCTTAAAAGATAAATCATAAGCATTTAAGATTTTTAAATGGTACAAGGCTATGGTTGAAAAACAAAGTGGAAAGAAATTGAAATGCTTAAGGTCAGATAGAGGAGGGGAATTTACTTCAAAATAATTCACTAACTATTGCAATGAGCATTGAATTAAAAGATAGGTTTCTGCACCGAGAACACCACAACAAAATGGAATTACTGAGAGGAGAAATAGATCAATTGTTGACTGTGCAAGAAAATTGATGATTGAGAAAAGCATCACTCAAAATTTCTAGAGGGAAGCTGTTAGTAATGTTGTATACACATTAAACATGGTACAATTGAAGAAGGACACAAAGAAGACACCCTATGAGCTTTGGTATGGTCATACACCCAATGTAAGTTACTTCAGAATCTTTGGTAGTCAATGTTATATTTTGAAGGATGATAGAAATGTAAAACTTGACTCCAAAAGTGATGAAGGTATCTTTCTAGGGTACTCAGCCAAAATCAAGGATTATAAATGTCTTAACAAGTCATCTAACAAAATCATTGAAAGTGCAAATGTGAAAATAGATGAATTTGGAAAAAAGAATGATAAGGAAAGAAAAAAGGAACCATAGGACAACAACAGGTTTGTTTATACAGAACCTGACACTCTACCCAAGCAACAGTGTATCGCTCCTGAGCAATAGAACATTACACTCGAGCATCAGGCTGCAATTATTGAAAATCAAGAAAATCCTCAAGATGATGTTCCGAACAATGGAGATCATAATGAAGGTCAAGAAGATGATCAGAATGATGAACACATCGATGAACCAAAAATTGACAAGTATGTTAGAAGACATCATCCACAAATTCAAATCATAGGAGACAAGAAGGCTGGAACAAGAACAAGAAGTAAGTCACTAAACACTAGATGTTTACTTTGTGATTTTGAGCCTAAATCTGTTAACACTGCACTTGAGAATGAAGAATGGGTCAGTGCTATGAATGATGAAATAGAACAGATTGAGAAGAAAAGTACATGGACACTAGTACCGAGACCAGATGACAAGAATGTCATCGGTACCAAATGGATATTCAGAAACAAGCTGAATGAGAATGGAGAAGTCATGAGAAAAAAGCAAGGTTAGTATGCAAGGGATATGCACAAGAAGATGGTATTGATTATGGAGAAACCTTTGCACTCATTGCTAGACTAGAAGGATTTATAATCTTACTTGCTTATGCTGCATTTAAAGGATTCAAGGTATACCAGATGGATGTCAAATCTACATTCGTAAATGAAATACTAGAAGAAGAGGTATACATTGAACAACCAGAAGGGTTTATTGATCTAGATAAGATAAACATGGTATGTAGACTACATAAAGCCTTGTATGGATTGAAACAAGCACCTAGAGCCTGGTATGAAAGACTTCACTCATATCTCATTAGCATAAAATTTGTTAGAACAAGTGAAAATAGCAATCTGTACTTAAAAGAAGATACCGATGGTAATATTCTGATTGCTGAAATTTTTGTTGATGATATCATTTTTGGGGGAAATGAATTGTTATGCAAATCCTTTGTTAATGAAATGATCAAGGAAATTGAAATGTCTATGTTTGGAGAGATCAAATTTTTCTTGGTCTATGGATTCTTCAACAAGATGCAAGCATATATATCACTCAGTCCAAATACATCAAGGAAGTGCTGAAGATATTCAAGATGGAAGATTCCAAACCAGTTGGAAAACCTATGGCTACTGGATGTAAGATGACAAAAGAAGACAAATTCAATTAGGTAAATCAGACCTCGTATAGATCAATGATTGGCAAACTAATGTATGTTGTTCATACCAGACTATAGCACATGCAGTTGGAATAGGTGCAAGATTCTCTGCTAATCCCAAAGAATCACAGATGACTGTTGTCAAGGGAATTCTGAGATATCTGAAGAAAAATGAGGATTATGGCTTATGGTACAAAAGAGAAGGAAAATTTGAGCTACAAGTTTATACAGATGTTGATTGGGCTAGAAACATTGATGACCAAAAGAGCACAATTGGAGGAGCATTTTTCATGGGTGATAGACTTGTCACATGGATCAACAAGAAGAGAGGATGCATCTCTTAGTCTACTGCAGAAGTAGAGTATGTGGTTGCTGCTGCAAATTGCTCCAATATTGCATGGATCAAACAATTGCTGGAAGGTATGAATATGAATATTCTTGAACTAGTAATTATCTACTGTGATAACACAAGTGCAATTAACACTTCTAAGAATCCATTCATGCACACTAAGACTAAGCATATTGTTATAAAGTATCACTATCTGAGAGAACAAGTGTAAGAAAAGGAGGTGACACTGGAATATGTTCAATCAAAGGAATAATTAACTGATATATTCACCAAACCATTACCAAAGGATACATTTGAGTACCCGAGACAGAGACTAGGGGTCCAACCCTTTTCTATAGGTCAGTAAGCTGACTAGGAGGCTGCATTAGGCTATACCAAATATGAAGATCAGTCATGTTGATGCAAACACTGAGATAAACAGCAACATATACATTTATACATAGCAAGGTACAAATATGCACTGAAAACCATAGACATTGTATTGTTGATGGATAGGGAAATTTAAGGAATATATTATGTAAAGGGATGGAACATGATATAGATGATTTTTTTTTTGGCATTTTTGTCAAAGGGAGTGATTATCTCATTATCATCAGGAAGATATTATTCCATTATCATAAAGGGAGAGATATGATAAAGGGAGAGATTATCTCATTGAATAAAAAAGGGAGAGATTATCTCATTGATCAGAAAATATTATCCATAAAGTGAAGTTCCTGAGAATCAGAAGGAAGAGTTAATCAATATTCAAAGGGAGAGAAAATGATTACATATGAAATATCCATCTAAGGGAGAGAAGTAACAAAGGGAGAGAGTTTAGACAAAGAGAAAGATTGCTGTCAAAAGAAAAAGAGATTATCAAGAAGAGGAACAGTCAAGGCAGAGCACATATCAGAATAGAGATATCAGATGATACATCTATCTAGTGAAGGGATTGAATAATTAAGACAATCATTCTGCATGAAACAAATCTAAGCTATTTTTTAGCTTACTGAGAGCCAGACATTTGTAATAGTTACAATAGGAAAGCTTGATGAAACTATTATATTTCATATTGTATTAGTGATAGTATAGTATGATAATATAGTACATTTCCATCAATGCCAAAGGGAGAGATTTATGACATGTAACTAATTGAATGTTTGAAGATGTTAATTTGATCACCAAAATGCAGAAAGATAATGCAAGACATTAAATCAGTTAATGGATTGTATTTTTATTGATGTCAACTTGATATAATCTAATTGATTATAATCAAAGTGTCAAAGAATTCAGAGAATCAGAGAGATAAATATTATGCTTTCAGTAATGCATAAAAGACAAGCATTCACTATGTGACTTCAAACACCGACGATCAATGGAACCTGACGGACAGAGATCACTGAAAGTCAAGTCATAGTGATGCCTGAGCAAGAACACCGATGAGCATTACCGATGAGCAGAATCACAAGCATAACTGATGACCAGAAACATAGTGTAAACCGACAGAGAAGCCCAAAGAGAATTGGAGTGTTGACCGAAGCTATCAAAGAGTATCAAAAAGTTTGATCATGAAGATAACATGAGATGCCAGATACCTATTGATAGGCCAAGTGAGTGTTTGATTAAGGAAGGTAGCATAGAGATGCCTGATATCAAGTGACAGACTAAACTTTTAAATCCTCTAACAAGGTCACACCTAACAGTGTGTTTGTAAACTTTAATAGGGTTGGCTCTTCACTAAGCTCACTTCAGAAGAGTGAAAATTTTGGGTTATCGGTCCCAAGTGGTTTTTCCCTTAACAGGGTTTCCGCGTTAAAAATCCATGTGTCAATGTGTTTATGAGTCATTACTTTAGTGTTTTGTATTACACATAACTTAACTGGATTGATCGGTATACTCTAGATAATTTACTATCTTTCGGTAAATTAACTAACTGCTATTCGGTAAACATACAGTATAAGGTTTAACAAAGCATTCCGAGAAGTAGTAATTTGAAAATTATATTTGGAGGCATTCATCTTATAGGACTGAAGATAACTAGAGGCTTAATATTGTGGTACTAATTTTTTGGGTTGATTATTGGAATATTTTTGAGGCCACTAATTCACCCCCCCTCTCAGTTATTACTAACAAAACCAAATTTCAATCAGCTCTTAGTGCAGTAAAAGTAGCTAAAATATTAAATGTTGAAAAGATACATTTAGAAGGATATTCACAGATTATTGCTAACGCATTAAGCAAGGGTGAAGCTAGAATATGACATCTCAATAGGTATGTAAAGAAAATTAACTCATTATTCGCTTCCTTTGTAGATTTCATAATCACACATGTGAAACGGGAAGGGAATGAAATTGCAGAAAAATTATCAAAAATTGTAGTCTCATTGAATGATTTGTCAAGGGAGGATTTTCAAAATGTGAATAGCAAATATCTAGCACTTGAGGTATGATATTACTGTCCATTAGGTTGGAGAGAGAAATGGATTCATGGTATGGGCCTTGAAGTCACCAATGGAAGGGACTATAGGTTAGAAAATTTCATTTTATTTTTTAAAATCAATGATGTTCAAAGATGTTGAATCACGACACGTTAAGGTTGAACAATCAATAATCATTATTAATACATGGAAGGACATATTTATGTGCTTGTATTATGGTGAAGATATGGAAAGACGGATCATTATTAAGATCACTTGATGATTAGAAAACCTCCTCAAACGAGGTATATGCAGACATCAAATGGAGTACCTCGATAATCAGCATATAGAAGCATCCAGGGGAAGCTAAGGAAAATATGTGAGGATTTGGAGGAAGTTCCATTAAAAAACATGCCATTGGATTGTTGGTTGTCATTTTATTTTTTTGATGCAAAGGTCAGTTACATTAATATGGAAGCGAATTTCACATTACGTATTGCAAGGAAGAAACAATGCTTTCTAGGAGATATTACTTGGAAGTAGTTGAAGAGAATGTTTCTAATGAATGATCCCAAGTTCTGGTAGATTATATACCTTCTTTTCGAGGAGGAATACTTGAACTCAAAGCAGAGGTACAAATCCAATATTGGCATTGCCTCCTTGGTGTTGGCGTGGGTTCTAGAGATGGGGAAGAAGGAGGAGGTGGTATGGGTTATGAGGGCCTCTGTGAGGCTAGAATGGCTGGGTGACTTGTCCCCATTGTTGTTATCTTTAAAAAAAGGAAAGGATTCCATGCAATTGAAGGTGATTGGCATATGGTTGGGGAGAAAGTGCAATATTTTCACCCCTTTCTAGTGTGGAGTGCAAACAAAAATGTGGAACACCATCATGATGAAGCATGGGATGACTAGGAGCTAATAAAGGGCCACATTCTAGAAAGGGAAGCAGAAAAGAGGAAGAGGGAGTGGGAGATGTTGGCAAAGATTAGGGCTAAAAAAAAAGTGAAAGGTGCTTCTATAGGTTCAGAGGAGAAGAAAACTAAGGGGGCGATGGTGTGGAAGAAGGTCAAGTAAGTTGTGACCTCTGTGAGGGTAAATTTTTTTCCTTTTATTTTGTTAATCCATTCTATGTTTTATCTTTGGGATGCCATGTTGGGTGTATAGGGTTTTTCAATTAATAGTGTAGTCCATATTGTTAGAATAGNGGGGGGGGTGAATCAGTTATCAACTAATTTAATTATTTTCTTTTATTAACTCTAGAATACAATAAAGTAAATGCACATTCAGATAACACAATAGACAACACCATAATTTGGTTACGGGGAAACCAAATGGTAAAAACCCCGGTGGGAATTAGCACCTACAATGAACTATACTTGTTTATAATAATCCCTGTTAGAAGATCTTGAAACCCTGTTAGGAGTTGTTCTTTACAATGCAATAAGTATATTGACCTGGTTAAGGGTCTGACCCTATTAGGAGTCTTTTACAAATAACCCAGTTAAGGGTGAGGACTCACTATCCAAAAGCTCACTACTTTAATGGTGAAGGCTACAACCTTCTATAGAACAGATATGCACTATATCTGATGATGAACTATAGAGTAGACCTGATGTCTTGATCAAATCTAGTGTATTGTAATCTTTCACTTCTTCTTCACATAGATCATTGATGAATGAAACTCAACTGATATTCTAGTCTACACTTTTCCTGTATCTTTTCTTATCATTCACACTTAGCATTCCACAAATGACTTGCTATAAGTATCTTCCTCAAAGTATAAGATCAAGGGACCTGTTAGACAACTCTTCATAACATCCTTGTCAGCTTTACTAATCATGCAAGCATAATTACGACCGCGCAATATAAACTGAATAGACACGACGCTTCACTAAGTCGGCAACACCAAATTAACTCTAACTTTGCAATCTTGTTGAAACACGTTTGGCACCTTTAGATAACTATCATCAACTCATAACTTAACTTGAATATACACACGCATATCCCAAAGATAGGCACAACTCAAGAACCAATGCAATATGTCAGCTCTATACAGACAAACTCCAGAAACTGTAACTGCCACATAACAAAATTACACAACACAACTAAAACTCCATATCTGAGTTTGTGTGTATGAACAAAACATAAACATGTCTACAACATGAATATAACCATGCAAGGCTTGATCCCATCATTATGATAAGTACATACAGAACACTGTTGTATATTATATGTTGTCATCAATGACAAACATACAATCAACTAGCTTCCAGAAGTAAATCTCCAACAATCTCCCGCTTTGACATTGATGGAAACATAAGATATTAAAAACATCTTCAGCTCATGGTGTCTTCTTCCTTTTTACAATATTCTCAATATCCTCATCAAATATTTCTCTACACTGTTGTAGCTCCTCTGTCTATGTTTATACTCCCCGAGAGTATATGCTCCCCCTTACTATATACTCCCCATTTGACATTAATGGCAAAGGGTGCCATAAACAATTAAGCACAAGTACTACTCCCGAAGTAGAGTAGTCAACCATTCATCAGCCACTTAATGACTGATGTACTTGCTACTTTATCTAATCAGACTCAGGAGAAGGGAATCACTCCCAACTTCTCCCTGAGATACTCAAAAGTATCTTTTGATAAAGGCTTTGTGAAAATATCTGCCAACTATTCTTTGGTGCTCACATAGTCCAATTTTACTTCATTATCTGCAACTTTTTCTCTAAGAAAATGGTATTTAATCTCAATGTGCTTTGCCTTTGCATGCATCACAGGTTTTTTGGACATGTTGATAGTACTAGTGTTATCACAGTGAATAACAATGGGATAGTCAACCTGTATACCAAAACCTTTAACCATCTGCTTGATCCAAACCATTGTTGAACAATTTAATGTTGCTGCAACATATTCAGCTTCTGTTGTCGACTGAGAGATACAATTTTGCTTCTTGCTTACCCAAGAAACCAACCTATCTCTAAGAAATACTACTCCTCCAGAAGTACTCTTCCTGTCATCAAGACAATCTGCCCAATCTGCATCTGTATACACATGAAGTTGTACATTCTCTGATTTAGGATACCATAAACCACAGTCTATAGTTCCCTTTAGATATCTGAATATTATCTTTATTGCCATTAGGTGATTCCATTTTGGTTCACCTACAAATCTACCAACAATGCCAACTGCATTAGATATGTCTGGTCTAGATTGAGTAAGGTATATAAGTTTTCCAATCATAGACTTATATAATGTCTTGTCAACTACTGCAGAATCATCTTCTTTAGAAAGCTTGCTTCCAGTTATCATAGGAGTGCATACTGGCTTACAGTCTTCCATCTTGAAAGTCTTCAATATTTCCCACACATATTTGGACTGATTCATGAATATTCCTTTATCTGTCTGCTTTACGTTCAATCCCAAAAAATATTTTATAGGACCAATCATGCTCATTTCAAATTCTTTCTGTATTTCTTTTGCAAATTCTACACTAAGCTTGTCATTACCTCCAAAGATAATGTCATCAAAAAATATGGCAACAAGTAATAGTCCATCAGGTGTCTCTCTTATGAATAGGTTACAATCTGCCACTCCTTTCTTAAATCCAATCCTGGTAAGATAACCATCTAGTCTCTCATACCAAGCTCTTGGGGCCTGTTTAAGTCCATAGAGTGCTTTCTTCAATCTGCATACCATGTCTAGCTTATCTGATAGATTAAATCCTTCAGGTTGTTCTATGTAGACTTCTTCCTTCAAGTCACCATTCAGAAAGGCAGATTTGACATCCATTTGATATACTTTGAAGTCTTTGAATGTTGCATAGGCCAAGAATAACTTAATGGCTTCTAATATGCTCATAGGGGAAAATGTGTCAGTGTAATCTATCCCTTCCCTCTGTGCATATCCTATACACACTAGTCTTGCTTTGTTTCTAACCACTGTACCATCTTCATTCATCTTGTTCCTGAATAACCACTTTGTTCCTATCACATTTTTGTCACTGGGTCTAGGGATCAATTCCCATGTATCATTTTGTATTATTTGATCTAATTCTTCTTCCATTTCTTTCTGCCAATTAGAATCCTTGCAAGCATCTTCAACATTTAAAGGTTCAATATGTGAAAGTAAACATACCTCTTCATCCACTGTTAACCTTTTTGCTTTTGATCTAGTCAAAACACTGCTGCTCTGATCTCCAATGATATCATCTTTTGAATGATACCTAGATGTGAAATTTGAAACTTTTGGTGTGATATCCTCATCTGTAATCTTTGATACTTCTTTGCTTGATTTAGGTCCATTACATGAAACATCAATGCAATCAAACATTTCTTCAATAACAATGTCTTTACTGCGAAGCCTAGGTTCATCCTCAATCATAGGTGCATATTCATAGTACCTTTCTTGAACCATGAACTCTCACCAATATTTACATGAGTACTTTCAATTATCTTCTTTAATCTTAAATTAAAACATTTGTATGCTTTGCTTTTAGTAGAGTAACCAAGGAAAATACCCTCATTGCTTCTAGCATCAAACTTACCAACACCATCATCTCTCTTGATGTAGCACTTGTTGCCAAATATTCTGAAGTATTTTACTGTAGGTACATTACCAAACCAAAGTTCATAAGGTGTCTTATCCATGTCTGGCCTTAGTTGTGTTATGTTGATAGTATAGATTGTTGTATTGACTGCATCTCTCCAATAGGTGTGCGCAACTTTTCCTTCAATCATCATAGTGCGTGTTGTATCAAGTATGATCATGTTCCTTCTTTCTGCTATCACATTCTGCTGTGGGGTTCTGGGTGCACTCATCTGTCTTTTAATTCCATGTTCTTCACAGTAGTCATAAAACTGGTCAGAGGTGAATTCTCCTCCTCTATCTGATCTTAGACACTTTAGTTTTAATCCAGATTCATTCTCCACTTTGGCTTTGAATATTTTGAATTTCTCAAAGGCTTCAGATTTCTCTTTTAAGAATGCAACCCACATCATCCTTGAAAAATCATCAACAAACAAAATGAAATACCTTTCTCCGTAATATGATCTAGTTTGAGTAGGACCACATAAATCTGTATTCACTAGGTCTAACTTGTTTTCAGATGAGTTCTGCTTGCTTCTGAAAGAGCTCCTTACATGCTTTCCCATAACACATTCCCTGCACATTGTGTCAACTGGGCTTGCAATACTTGGAAGGTCTCTAACCACCTTGACATTGCTTATCTTTACTATATTATCAAAATTGATATGACAGAGGCTCTTTTGTCATAACCAACTATCATCCACTTTTGCAACAAAACAACTTACATCTGAATTGAGTTGAAAAACATTACCTTTTGTTTTTGAGCCTGATACAATCACGTCTCCTTCTTTTTTGCTAATAATGCATTTGTTGTCTTTGAATTCCAAATGATAACCTTTTTCAAGTAGCTATCCAACACTTAGTAAATTGTGATGTAATCCATCAACATATAGAACATCATCGGTCTTGTTCTTTCCATCCAGGGTGATGGATCCTCTACCTATGATAGGTTTAGGAGTGTTATCTCCAAATCTAATCATACCACCTTTGTACTTGTCAAGATGAACAAATCTGTCTTTATCACCTGTCATGTGATGAGAGCATCCATTGTCAATGATCCAATCAGTTCTGATGTCAGCTTTGGAAATTAGGTCTAACTCCTGTGTTTCCTTTTCATTTTCAATGTCCATATGCTCAAGAAATTTTTCCATGTCTTTAAGGGAAACGAATCCAATTTCATCTTCTCTTGAATCTTCATCAATTACACCTTCTTTAGCATGATAGCATTCCTTCCTGTATTTAGGTTTATAATCAGATCTGAATTTCTTTACTCTTGTGGGACACTTGGATGCAAAATGACCGATCTTGTTGCATGAAAAACATTTGAA
>MU227976.1:1059500-1099851 GCA_018584345.1 Thuja plicata | reverse complement strand
TCATATTTCCCTTTGCCTTTCTTTTCTCTTTTAGCAATCATGGCAATGATTTCTTCTAGTTCTTCATCAACTTCTTCTTTCTCATTATTGCTAGAGATGTGAGATTTCTTACCATGAACTAAAGCTTGGAAGGTTGTTTCAATTTTAGGTTCAGTCTTTAATCTTGATATCTCAAATGCAGAGATTTTACTTATAAAAGTCTCTCTCTTGAAGTCTTGTGAAAATTGCATGGTTTCCTCTAGAATATTGATCTTGTTCTCATAGTCTGATGTTAAATTAGTCAACAGCTTGTCCATTATATCTTCTTCTAATATTTCTCCACCATTGTTTCTGATTCCAGAAACTGCTTCACTTATCCTTTGATTGTAGGCTCTAATGTTCTCTTCAAGTAACATCTCAAGACTATTGTATTTCTTTTTCCATGTCTTCCTGCGCGCATTATTTGCTTGAACATCTCCTTCAAACATGTCTTCTAAATACTTCCATATTGTGTATGCCTTGTCTACCTTCTTGATCTCAGAGAATTCACTATCAGATAGTGCACTTATAAGGGCTTCTTTGGCAACAGCATTAGCTACAAATGTATCCTTCTTTTTGCTAGTAGCATCATCTCTTGAAAGGTATTTTAGAGAGGGAATAACAATTTCTTGTGTGGATATCTCAAAGATGTCAAAACCAACACACTGTAGATGTGTTATCATTTTGTTCTTCCAATCCAGATAATTTTCTCCATTGAACTTAGGACTCTCTTTTTTGAAGTATGACATCTGATCTACCTTAAGCTGTTAGGCTTCTTCTTCAAGGCACTTGACTTTGATACCAATTGTTAGAATAGTCCCAAAGGATAACTGAGAGGGGGGGTGAATCAGTTATCAGCTAATTTAATTCTTTTCTTTTATTAACTCCAGAATACAATAAAGTAAATGCACATTCAGATAACACAATAGACAACACCACAATTTGGTTATGGGGAAACCAAATGGTAAAAACCCCGGTGGGAATTAGCACCCACAATGAACTATACTTGTTTATAATAAACCCTGTTAGAAGATCTTGCAATCCTGTTAGGAGTTGTTCTTTACAATGTAATAAGTATAGTGACCTGGTTAAGGGTCTGACCCTGTTAGGAGTCTTTTACAAATAACCTGGTTAAGGGTGAAGACTCACTGTCCAAAAGCTCACTGCTTTAATGGTGAAGGCTACAACCTTCTGTAGAATAGATATGCACTATATCTAATGATGAAATGTAGAGTAGACCTACTGTCTTGATCAGTTCCAGTGTATTATAATCTTTCACTTCTTCTTCACATAGATCCTTGATGAATGAAACTCAACTGATATTCAGCTCTGCACTTTTCCTATATCTTTTCTTATCATTCACACTTAGCATTCCACAAATGAATTTCTATAAGTATCTTCCTCAAAGTATAAGATCAAGGGACCTGTTAGACAAATCTTCATAACATCCTTTTCGTCTTTACTAATCACGCAAGCATAATTACAACTGCACAATATAAACTGAATAGATGCGACGCTTCACTAAGTCAGCCTCACCAAATTAACTCTAACTTTGCAATCTTGTTGAAACACGTTTGGCACCTTTAGATAAATATCATCAAATCATAACTTAACTTGAATATACACATGCATATCCCAGAGATAGGTGTAACTCAAGAACCAATGCAATACGCCGGCTCTGTACAAACAAACTCCAGAAACTGTAACTGCCACATAATAGAATTACACAACACAACTGAAACTCCATATCTGAGTCTACGTGTATGAACAAAACATAAACAACATGAATATAACCATGTAAGGCTTGATCCCATCATTATGATAAGTACATACAGAACACTATTGTATATTATATGTTGTCATTAATGACAAACATATAATCAACTAGTTGCCAGAAGTAAATCTGCAACACATATTAATATCAAAGGTTTTAAATTTTGATATGATTAAGGGTAATTGTTGAATATGTAAATAGCTGATGGATTGTAATGGTAGTATGCATGGATGTAATGTAATGGTAGTATACCCAGTTTTGGAGTACGAGCTTATAATTTATAGTGGACATGATTTTTTGTGGGGTTCTAGACCTAGTTATGCGATGCAGGCATATAGTGTTTATGTTTTCAGGGTGGTGGTAGGTTGGTTGGGGAAGCATGATCCATGACAATAGGTAAATCCCTAATTTTTTACTCAAATATTAGAATTTAATATCAATAAAATATATTATTACCGATCAAAGAAAAAGGAAAAATCAATAATAAAAAAAAATAGAAGAAAAAAAGAGAGAGAGACGATAAAATAGATGAAAAAGAAAAAAAAAAGTTTGCATTGAGGACAATGATTTAATAAAGAGGGAGGGAATGGTATGCCCCTAGCCCTATAATGTATATTAGGTTATGAGTAGTCTAATTGTGGCTAGCTTAAATCTTACTTAATTCATATCTTGTTATTCTATTATTATTTAGTTTTTTAGGTGAGCCTATGCTCTATATATTATTATCTAAGTTGGCCTAGTTGACACTGAATGACTACGTTGTTAGTACGATACAAAAATGAAGATTCAAGAATTAGAATCTCTCTCTTGAAAGAGTGAGAAATCACTCCAAGGGTTCTAGAAGGTCGGTCGTGTAGGAATAGGTCTCAAAAGATATGTGAGAGTTCACAAGGTAGGCCTTTGTTGGCTTGATGAGAAATAGCTAGAAACTAGTTTCGAAAGATGATCTCTAGAAATCTAAACTTTTTTTTTTTTTTTTTGGATAGGAATACTTACAAAAAAATAATTAACAATATAAAAACCACTCCTAATCTAAAAAATACTAGACTAATTCTAGATTATCAAAAAAATCAAAAGGATTAAGATTGCAAGAGAATTTAAAGGAAATAAATAATCAAAAGCAGCGTAGGACATCAACCACTTGAAGATTGAACTTGCAAAAGGAAGGTTTGATTGAACCACATTAACCATGAAATTAAAAATTAGACATGCACAATTTATAATGACATAATTTAATCATCATTGGAAATTGTATTGTCGTAAATTATAAGAACCTAACACGTGTGTATAATTTCATGATTGTTTAGCACCCACCTTAGTGTGTTTTCATAGTAGGACTTCATATGGAATTTAATGGACACCTAAATTCAAATATAAGTCCTCTATTATTTAAATCTTGTTTAAAATTGAGGTAATTCGTTCTTTCTAAGTGTACTCGACTTTTTTCTTCTAATCCAATAATTTATTTCGTCGCTTAGGCCCTATGTTACCATTTGTGGCCTTCATGTTCTATCTTGATCTTAGAATCAGTTGTACCTTATAATCTAGCATCCCCTAATTGTCGAGGACTTGTGGTCCTGATTTGAGCTCTAGTTGGGGGGAACATAATGCCAAGGGTTTTGTGTTCCCTAAAGATTAGACTGAAATTGGAATCGAGGCCCCTTCTCATTGATTTAATAGGGTGTTTGGATTCACAGTTAGCCTGCTTGAGTTTTAACCCCTGAGATGTTGCAAGAGGTATATAAACACCCTATCTCTTCTCATTTTGGTAACCACGATCATTACTATCAATCATTCACATTCTTGATCAAGAATTCAAGTTCAAGGTTTCAAATTAAGCATCTAGCATTCAAGTTATAAACTGCTTCTCAAGAACTCAAGACATTCTTCTCCATGGATCAAGATTTTTTGTCAATGAAGGTCAGGTAAATGAGTTTTCTATAAAGGAAGGATATATACACACATATACATCCATACAAACCTTCTTTCTTCTTCTGAATCAAGCATTAAGGTGAACTACAACATCCATCACATAAGGTTTTATCTTTCATGATTTCCTTTTGGGTTTTTGTGTTAAGTCAAAGCTATTGCATCGACATATTTGATCACGTTCAAAGAAGCATTTGCATTTGACATATTCTATTTTTTTATATCTAGCCTCTATTATATGACAACATGCTTACATTTTATTTCAAGGTTGATTCTAAATAGGGGTTTGACTGAGGAAAACCCCTTTATCCAACCTTCTTCCCTATTTTTCTATGTGTAGGTATAGGTGGCGCATAAACTATTCTAAAAATTTCAGGATCTATCAAAGAAATTGTGAAATTTTTGGGCAAAAGCACTGGGAACATAGAAAAAATCTACAAAATGTACTTGGCAATAGAATGCCCAGTTCATTCTATGCCCTGAAAAATTACTTCAAATTGAAACTGCGGGTTAGTACAACCTTCTAGATCCTGTAAAAGTCATTATAGCTATTTATCTTCTTTGTGTCAATCTGTACCTCCCGATTCTTGTTATTTTTTTAAAATTATTTAGCCTTCTATTCTACATCATCATATAATATTAATCATTATAATATCCTAATCAATGAAGGATCATTTAATCAATTAGAGCTCAAGTCCTACTTGATCCTATTGAGACATCTTCCTTCCGATTGTACATTAGGAAAAGGGGAACAATCCACATTGCTTACCTTTTTCTTATTGTACAAAAATATACAAGGATATATCCATATCATCTCTTCGCTCTACAAATGCCTTCGCAAATGGGTCTACTTGGGAAGTCGTGTTCTTTGCATTCATTTTTGCTTGAATACTAGCCTTTGGATTATTTGGGTCAATTTGAACCTCTAATTAATCAATTATCAACCTCAACCCTTTATTTTTAGACTCCAAATCCTTATCTTTATCAAATCTTTCAAAAATGGAGGAAATTACAAAGCCATTTCACTTGCACAAGAAGGCACACCTAGGTCCTATTATTCTACTGCATAATCCTATGGAATTAAATCCTCAATGAACTTATCCATCGTAGGTGTTTCCACTTGGGATTTTAATCTCCCTTGTTTATCTTCCATCACATAAAAAATCCTCTAAGCTTTCCTTTGTCTCGATTCTCCTTGCTAAAAACCCTTTTAGACCAATGAGAGTTCTTGGGGCTCAATATCCCTATAAGTACCCTTACTTGGCTAAATGTATGTGGTTAGCCAAGTAGGAGTGGATGTGGTACTGAGGGGTTGATATATTTTAATTTGAAACAAAAATTTCAAATCCCCATGCTTCCTCTATTTGAATTAAGGAGGATACTTGTTGTGAAGGAGTAGTAGTGTCATGCTATGAGGAAGAGAAAGTGTCCTATTGTTTCTCCTCCTACTAAGGGGATGGATTTTTCTCTTTACGAGGAGAAGGATTATTTTACTCATGTACTTGTTCTTATTTGACTTCCTTCTCTTCACTCCCATTTATCTCCTCTTATTTATTTATTTCTTCTTCTTTGACTCTCTCATCCTTATTCAACTCTTCCTCCTTATTTGATTCTCCAACTTCAAGAAATTCTTCTTCTTCATATCCCTTTGCAACACTTGCATCCAAGCTATTTATCACTTCCACCTCTTGATCTTGCAAACTATCCCTTTCTATCCCATTCATCCCTTCTAAGTCTTCAAAATTAGAGATATAAAATTCATCCAAACCTAATGGATCCTCTTTCTGTAGTTCCTTCTCTAGCGAAACATAATTTGGCTCTACTGATGGAGTAGACTATTTTTTTTGCAACTGAGGAAGCTTTGATAAAATTTCCTCTAAGGAAGGATCTCCTAAATTTAACACTCAGAAAACAACAATTGTGGATCTAGTTCTCCCTCTATTAGTGACCAACTATTGTCCAATATCTTCCTCTTCCTTGATTTCTTCAGGAACCCCAATACTGGGCTCTATTCTAGAGGTTGCCTTCATTAGGATTTTGTATACTTTCCCTTTCATCGTGGAGTATTTTCCTATCATTGGGATCTTTACTATGAATGGGGAATCCTTGGCTCAGATGAATAATATGGAACCATTGTAGTGATGGTGGAAGAGGTTGTCAGCATGGCTACGATTGGCGGAGAAGAAGAAAAAGTGGTAGAACTTGTTTCTCTTGGTGGGGCTGACATATCAATGACCACGAATGTTGAAGAAAAAGCAATTGTTTATCTATTTTCCCAGGCCTTTTGTTGCCTAAGTATTTGTGAAGGCACTTTATTTGCTACAGGTCAAGCATAACCTAATATTTCCCTTGGGGTTACAGTGGATGAAACCTATTTGAATGTTGGGTCTTTTTAGCCTTTTGAGATTTTATATTTTTCCTTAGAAATATTCTCCATCCCTTCAGCCATGGGGACTAGTTCCAATTTATATGGCTTATTTAGCCACCCTTGGGTGCACATGATTACATGCCTAGCCATGTGTTTGATATCCTTTGACTTTTCTTCTAGCATGTCAACATTAAAAATGGGCCTATTGTAGACCTTAACCTCATTATGTAGAGTTAGTAGGCTTTTATTTCAATCCAACTATGTGTTCACATCTAAAATGTACATCTCCTCAGTGTCCCTTGCTAAATCAAGGTCCATTCTAGAGTATTCCCTAACTCAGGTTGCATAATCATCTAAATAGTTTTCCTGATGGTATTTGATATGGGGTTCATGCTTGAAATGATCCGCCATGACATGAATGAATGTACCAATTGGTTCAAACTTTCTCCTTTGTATTGAAATTTCATCAAGTGGACAATCTTCCCATTCAAGTCCTACAACTTTGGCTATCTTTATATCCTAGGAAAACTGTGCCCTAATCCTAACGAGGAACTGAAAATAAGGTTTATGATTACTAACAATCAGCCTACACAATTCCATGAGCACCAACCTATTGAAGGGATACCAAGGAAGTTTAGTAGGTTTCCACCACCCGGATGTATGTAAATGTGTTGAATTGGATTATAGTAATTTTCCACTTTCTTGACTTGGGAAGTTGTCTACATTAAAAGCCTCTTAGAAAAACCCCCCTCTATGGTCATGATGGCTGCAAAGATAAAAGCATCACTAATAATCTTATATTCTAGATTCTCCACCTCTTATTTGTGGATCAGCTATAAATAATGAGAATGGATGTGAGTCTTCTCATCCATTAATAATTTGCTAATTTTGAGCCTTGGAAAATATTCCTGCATTCCAATAAGTAGACCATGTATGAAGTCATGTAGAAACATGGGTCAGTCTTTAGTTGTTGCAACTACTCATCTAAATTATCACATAATACCACTCCATTCAATTTTCTATTGCCTCTTACGAATGGTTTTGATGAACAACACCATCCAAGATTCTAGTTGTTTGGATTGGGGGAGACCAAAGGCTCGACTCAGGAGAGTGATATAATTCTTGATATCCTCTCGAAGGAAGGCTTTGTGTAGATCCATCTTGACTAGCTGATGAGGTTTACTTATTTTCTATTGGTAGTTATTGTTGATATGTGTCTTGATATTAGGTTCATCCTCATAATACTTTTAGGAATTCTCTCTTGATACTTGACAATATTCATCACAATGGGGAATCTTAAAGACCCTTCAATGTTATTTGGTCTAATGTCCAATATAGCTTACCCTAACTTTCCAAAGACTATTCTCTTCTCAGGCTTGTAATTTTCAGCACAAGTCATGATCAAATCAACTGACTGCACATAAATTGGGTACTATGTTGCATGTACCATCCCAAACAAGAACATGGAAGTAGTATCTAGGGTTATTCCATTTAGATTGTTCTTTCTTTCTAAGAGCTCCCCCAGGTCCATGTGACCAATGTTGATATTTATAATTTCTAGGTGGTTGTTCCCCAACTAGAAGCATACATGGTAACTAAGGCACTTGTACTTCATTAGGGTGACTAGAGTCATATATTTCCTCTCACACAAGGGCGCTTATAAAAAAACATGACTAGTCTTATAAGACCTACGCTAAGAACTTTAAAACAACTAAGGTAGAAAAGAAAAAATACATCCCCAAGGATCTAAAAAAAATCTAAATAAAACCCATTATGTTGTTATATAAAACCTTTTTAGAACAAAAAAATATAAATCATGAGGTTTGAGGGGTCATGGATCCCAAAAACCATTTGGGGTATCAGGGGTCTACGACCTTTAAACCTTAGAGAAAAATAGTTTTGATGTCTCAAAATCATGAATACATTTATCAAAGGTTGGGGGTATGGTAACCCTAATCCCTTTTTGGGGTCAGGGTCATCAAACCTTTGATGCCTTTTCTATGAAATAAGTCAAAATGCATTATATTGGAGATCAAGGGTTAAAAGACCCCTGACACTCAAAGGGTGTCAAGGGTCTTTGAACCCCCGACCTTTGACATCAAATGTCAAAGTATCATAGGGGTCAGAGTGTGGCAACCCCCAACCCTTTTAGAGGTCAGCGGTTCAACGACCCCTAACACTCATGTCTATTGTTTGTTCATCATATTCATTATCAATAGGAGTTGAGGCATGGTCATCCCCAATCCCATTTTGGGGGTTAGGGACTAGCATACCTTGATGCTCGACGACATCATTCTTTAGTGTTTATAAAAATATTTTAATAAGGGTTTTGGGAATATTGAACCTCAAAATATATTAAAGTTTCAAGAATCAACATCCCCAAAACTCGGTCAAAATAGTTGGGTTTCACCTAAATAGTCTAATGATTTAAATTTTTTTTTATCATTTTCCTTGGAGTTTTCTCACGCAGACCAACATATTTTATTCTCAAAACCTAAATTAAAATTAAAATTAGAATGAAAATCACACAAGAAATCCAACACTAATTTACATAAACAACTAGAAACAAAACAACAAATAGGACAAAAGAAAAAAAAAAAAAAACCTACCTTGAAAGTGGGAAGAGATATAAATCTAAAAGTCAAAAGAATGAGCAGTGTTCCTAGAACAGACACAAATGACGCGACTAGCTTGTCTAAACCCTCAACGATCGCACTGAGAAATCACTGATGCATGAGTGTGATAGATCAAAATGACCCACAAAATGACCTTTTATAGGCCACAATGGATGGTGGTAGCCAATATTTTGGTGATTGAGGGTTAGAGGTATTGAGATCCTTGACCCATTTTGGGGGTCAAGGGTCTCAAGACCCTCGAAAGCTGGAAATTAGCTCTCGGTCACTCCTTCAAAATTCCTTAAAGGAAAGAAATGAGGTTTAGGGATAAAGGGGTCTTAAGGACCACGAACTTCCCCAAACCCTGAAAAATATGAAAGCCCAAATACAAAAAAAAGGAAAGAATAAAAAGGAAGAAAAACAAAATAAAAGAGGAAACAAAAACCAAAACAAAAGTTAAGAGAGACTTCATCACCCAAGCATCAAAGTATTAGAAATCTCTCCATAATATAGCTTCCCTGATGTTTGGATGATGAAATATCCTAAAAAACACCTATGCCAGAGGACACAACATGAAAATAAAAAAGAAATAAAAAAGAAAAGGGGTCCCTGCTTATCCAAGTGGACAAGTGGGGCATGAGTTCTGAGGCACAACAACATCCTTGGCATAAGTATGACATATATAGGAGGTAGCGGTTGGTTATTATCATGATGTCGAGTATTAATTTTTTACTAAAAATTATTTGAGGTTTCAACAGTGAAAGTGGGATGAGGAGGTTGCCCCCTCAAAGTAGCATATTATTATCAAGAATTTGTAGCATATTTTCTACCATATTCTTCTTTGTTCAAGTTATTTCATAACATCTTTATGTCAAGCCCCTTCCAAAGCTTGTTATTTGAGGTTGATAATCTCCTTAATGTTTTTCTTTGGGCCTCCAATGATGGTAATAAAGGATATCGTTAGGTGGCTTGAGAATATTGTTGCCTCCCTCATAATACTGGAGGTCTTGGATTAATTTCCACATGTCACCAAGGAATTACCTTGTGTGCTAAATGGATCATTAGGGAACTTAATGATAACGAGTCACATTTTCTCATTGCATCAACATTGGAACTCCTTAAGGTCATTCAACTTGGAAAGACTAGATACTCTTCTCACCATGAAGGAATTGGTTCTCATTTAGGGCACTTTTGCTATTAAAAATGTTTGGAAAGATATCAAGCCATAGCTTTTTTTTTCCCCTAAAGATACATTTGGTGGATACCTCTTCTCAATTGTCAAGGGAGGTCATTTGATCTCATACCTTGGAACCATGCCTTGAAATTCTTCAAAAGAGGAGTAAAAACATTGGTAGATTTCTTTCATCCAATCACCAAGAATATTCTTCCTTTAAGCTTGCTTTCAAGTTGAAATAAAGACTTTCTAATCAAGACCAGGAAACTTACTAGATGGTTATCAATGCCATCCTTGTATAGTTGATTCATAAACTAGGTGAATGTTGTCTTAAACCTTGGTGGAAAGATTAAAAAAATGTTTCCATATACTTCCTTTTGGATTTAAAATCCTTTTAAAGGTTATTATCGATTTCCACCAAACTTGCATATGGTGGTTCAACTTAATTCCCCTCAATAGTTCCATTCCTCTAGCATGTCATGGCGAAAAAGATTCCAAAGTGTTTCGTCTACATTGTTGAAGCCTAAGTTGACTCATTTTGCATATTGTTTATTGCATCAAGGCATTCCTTTGGGGACTCATCTTAATCATATGGGAATTCCTAGTCCTACTTATTGTTTTTGTAGGCATTTTGAGTCTCTCAAACATCTCTCTTGTTTTTTCCTCAAGCTCGAGAAGCTTGGAGTTAGTTTCATGATTTCTTGATGCCTTTTAGGCCAAACCCTTTCTCTTAGCACATGGTTTTACTCAAGGATCGATCTTACTTCCTTCACAAGGATACCCAAAATTGACACACTTTAAAGGTGGAAATTATTTTTAATATAGGAAAAGATAGGAATGTTATCTTTAAACACAATGTTGTTGATAATCATTTTTTATTGTATACTAAACCTATCATTTTCTCTAATGTTGTTATGCAAATTTAGGTAAAAGAAAGAAAAGTTGCACATCTCCAAGAGATGTTGGACAACTAGAGAAATTCCCCTTGCACTATTTTCCCAAGTTCCACTCAATTCCACATCCTTTCATGGGTGTTGGTGAAGACACAACCACTCTTCTTGATAGGAGGATCGTGAAGAATGTGGATTTCATTCATGTGGTCATATACCTCAAAATCCCAAGGAATTTGTTGCCCATCACGTTCACCATATCCTTGATGGGGTTCAAGCTAATTGGACACTATAAAGTTTCCCCACATGTCTCTCACCATCTCTTCTATTTGAACCTAATAGCCAATGAGGAGAATGAAGAAGATGCTGCCACTTCCATTGGTTAGAAGTTAATTGATGATTCCACCCTTATGATGTTTGAGGAAAACTTAGTGATCAAGATCCTCCTCCTCCACCTTAAATAACTATGAAAACTTAATTATATTTCAAAAAATATTTTTTTGTCTATTATAGATACCTCCTTAGAACCCTGTTTTTATATGAATATTATACTATTTTCTTTTCACTACTACAAAATCAAATAAGAAATATTAAAAAAACCCCTACAAATAAGCAGTCCCTTTTTATTTTACATTTGCTCCATAGTATGTAAAGGGTGAAGCCAACCCGTTTTATTTTATATAGGAGCAAATATTAAATGAAGAACAAAAATGCTTATAGCTTCACTTAGGACTAACTCTTTCATTTGAGGTGCCAAACATGTAGATGGATGATACCTAGAGAAGAATGAGAAAAAAAGATATGCCTACTTTGGAAAATGAGAGTGTTAGAGACGAAGTGACATTTTATCATGGTGTGCCCAACATACAATGACATCCATTCTAGCTATGTAAATATTTTATTTAAAAGAAGACAACTTAAGTCATATATTTAAAAAACACTAGACAAACAACAAACCTAGTGATCAAAATTCATTGTGGAAAAATAGATTTAAAAAAGAAGTTGCAAACTACTTAGGATTCTTTGGCACCATTAAAATCATTCATTCATTCATTTCATTTAAGAAAGAAATAATTCAATTTTAACGCCCGTGAGGCTAAAGATATCCTATGGGACAAATCACTTCACACACTGATTTCTGCATTTCTGCCCTTTTCTTGTATAACTTGATGATGAGTGCTCCCAACTGCTCAACAGTCCCCTTGTTAAATAAATCTACCCAAGAGTTCACCGACAAGAGAGTAGTAAAACCACCCCTGTTGTCCTTGAAGACATCACACTCTAAAATAAAATGCCTTTCGGTTTTGACTTTTCTGGAAGTGCAAAAAATACACACTCTTTCCTCCCAAGCTTCTTTTGATCTTTCCCAACGCTCGGTTTCATAGCGAAGTTGATGAGAGTTGGTCCTTAACTGGGCAATAAGAACTTTGGCTCTCCAAGAGATATTGACCCCAATGTAATCTTTTTGGTGGTGATTACAGGTGAGATTAAACTCTATAATATAATACTCTTTCTTTCTCGTTAAACCTTTATCCCAAGAACGCTTGTGGAATTTATTCATAACAAAAGATTTTAACTCTTTACTATTTGTGAGGCACGAGTTTAAGTAAATATCCCATTTATTTAACCATTTGTTATTTTAATGAATCGAAGTCTTCTTTCTTTTGCACTAAGTATCACTGAAGACAACCTTAGGCCATCTGCCCTCATCCATTTGCTCAATTCTTTTTAAATATCTTATGAGTCATACTATAACAATTGCTTCAATAGGAGAAACCCCCACCTCACTCAAAATGATATAATAGGGAACTGAACTTTTAATTTTGAACTTGTTTGTAATCAATCATTTTTGAAATTTTTGAATTTCCTTCCACTGTAAATCAGTGGTGTCGTCGACCCACATTTCACAGCCATATAGAACAACCGACAAAACTAAAATCCCAAAGAGAGTTTGAGTAGTTTTCCAATCCCATAGCTCAACCTCTCTACATCTATTTTGGAAAGCATAAAATGCTTTCCAACCTCCCAAAATTCTCTTCTTTCTGCACCCTTCCCAACTTAAATTTTTATTGAAGTCAATTCTGAGGTATTTGTAATCTGACACTTCTTCAAGAGTGTTGCCTTCAAAGTAAAACTTATGTTGGTTATGTTTTCTACTATTAGAGAAAATCATCACTTTAGTCTTGCTGATATTTATTTGCATCCCCACCTTCCTACAAAAATGCTCAAGGGAAAGTAAGTGGTTTTGTAAGCCAAGAGTAGAGTTAGAGATCAAATAAGGTCATCTGCATACAAAAGAAGCCTTATAACAAACTCGCCCAAATGGACACCATCTCCCCCTTGTAAGTTTAACCACTCTTCAAGTTTGTCAATATATAAACCAAAAATGGCAGGGGACAATGGACACCCTTGTTTGACCCCATGTCACTTCTACAACTTTCAGAGATGCCATCTGAAGTTCTGATTTTGACTTTAACCTCCTCATATAGTATATGAATAAAAACTCTAAGATGAATAGGGACTCCAAGTTCCTCTAGCCTGAGGCAAAGCTTGTCCCTAGGGACTATGTCAAACACTTTTTTGAAATATACAAAACAACAAAATGCTTCCTCCTTTTTCTCCCAAAATTTTTTCAATGATGTGCCTTAAAGTTATACCGTGATCAACTGTGGAATGCTTAGGTTTGAAACCTGCTTTTCCTTTAGCATGTTTATCCCTTTTTTCTACCCACTTGCTAATTTTTTTTTCTATCATACTCCCAAACAAATTTGCAAACAAAGGGTTTATCATAATGGTTCTATAGTTGGAAGGGTTATTGCCATCACCACTCTTGAAAAGAGGAATAGCAAGACTAGTTGTCCAATCTAAAGGGAACCCTTGCTGAATGATGTTGTTGAAATTTTTTGTATTGTGAGGTGCAAGAATTTCCATGCCCCACTTTAGATTCTCTGTTTGAAGATCCACAAGGTCTTTTGCTTTTCCAACACCTAAATTTTTGATTCCCAACTCTATCTCTTGAACAGTGAAAAACATAGAAGAAGTCTTGACCACGAGAGGATTGTCAACCTTGGAGTCTTGCTCATAAAGTTGCCTAGCATAATCAAATCACTGAGAAGCTGTAACATTATTCTCCATTTGATTTTTCTTTGGTTGCAGTTCTTTCAAAATAACTTGAGGTTATTTTCCCCCAGAAAGATAAGCTCTTCTCGCTGTGTAATCATGAAAGCAACTTTTTTCTTTCTTAAAATCTGCTTGTAAGCTTTGATATTCATTTTCTCATTGTTTAACTCTTTCAAAATTCTACTTGCCTCTTTGCATTCTTCATCAAACCAAGCATTAGCTGGAAAGCATTTTTTTTAGATTTCTTATTTTTTGCCCTTTTGCACTCATCAAGTGCACTTTAAATCAAGCTTGTTAGCGTGTGACTGTGAAGGCCATGAAATATGATTTTTTCCCTCTTAACAAATTTATCAAGCACCATCTTGAATGTGCTGTAATTTTTTTGAGTCAAAAGAATTCTTCCCTTTGATGGAGATTGTTGAATGCACTGAGTTTTTGTCCCACATTGCTACTTGTCAGTCCAAGAAATGCTTAAATATATAGGATTGTGATAAGAATTTAGATCCCAAAGTTGTTCACCAATCGAAACGTTCTCCATATTCTCACACATGCCATGTGAACAAATTACATAATCCACTACACTTACGCCATTATATGTCTTGCAAGTGAAATTAGGTCAGACTTAACCCATCTAGCCAAACCATTGCAAATGACTAAATCAAATGCTCCACAAAGAGTAAGCAACTGCTCCCCAAAAAGATTGCAGCCTTTGTTGTCTTCTGAAACTCTTGTCCATTGATGATTGCTTTCTTATGTAAGACAAATAGGGTTGCAATTTTCTTTATAGCAGAGAATGCTAGCTTGTTCACTTGTAGTCCTAGCGTTGAATTCACCCACTAGAAGGACTTCACCTACCTGAGAAAATATTGTAATATCATTTTTTAATGCTGCAAAGGGATCTTTGTGGTTGAGCCCCTTATTTTTGTAAGTTTTTAGAACTTGTGGAGCAAAATAACATGTTGCGATTCTAATAAGATTTCCATTTTCTAATATTTTGAACCATATGAATTGTTTATTCTAATCTTCTCTTTCTAACTGAATGTGATGACCTTCTTTTTCCCTCACTAATATCATAATACGCCCATGTCCTTTGCCATTTGCTGCTGCAATATTCCAAACAACCATTTTCAAATACCCTTCAAACAAAGGTGTCTTGCACCCTTCATGTTCAAGTGTTTCTATAAGACTAAATTTGTTTTTATCTTCTGCAATAGGCCCTAACCGAGGTCCCCGCCTCCAAGGGTAACCTCTACAATTCCAACAAACTAATCTTAAGGGAGCCCGAGTAGGACTTGATTGCTATTTGTGTTGATGTACAAGACTCAAAGATGAGCCTTCATCCCTATTTACCCACTCTGTCCTTGTTGCAAAGTTACTTACTAAGGAGTTTGCTGCCACCTCTTTGCTGCTCACTTGTTCTTTTTGCCAATGATACCCAAAAGAAGCAATAACAACTTTGCCTTTGTACAACCATGCCCTTTTGCTCTCATCCTTTGGTGCTATAATCTTTGATAATTCCTCTTTTTTTTCCCCTCTTGTTGTTTAATAGTTAGATCCTCATCTAAAAAGAAGCAAGATCCTCACAAACACTTTTTGTTGTTTAAGAAAGTTTGTTTATCACGTATGCTACATACTTGACATAATAATTTTAATTGATCTCATCACTAAACTTGCCCACCCTCCATGCTTGGCAGATCTGTCCTTGCCAAAGCAACTTTTCTATTAGAAAGTCACTTGCAAGATCGAGTAATTCATTTAGAACAAGAAGTTCCGAAGATGGGCAGACCCTTAACGGTAGCTCTAAAGAGCATAAACTTGGTAAAATCCTTATAAATTGCGAGAACAAGGAGATATTTTACCAAGCCCTTGAACAACAGATGCAAATAAGTGGGTACAACAGTAATTCCAAGGACAAAAAGGAAGAGAATAAGCAGTTAAGCAGCAGCAGGGTGGTCCCCTTAATTCAGAATGCCTTAAAGGGATGTAAGAGATCAAAACGGAGGAGGAGCAATTCAAACACCTTTCTGACTAATCCATGCTATGACGAAGAATGCAAGGCAGCAAAGAGAGCTCTTAAAGGGAGAAACACAAGCAAAGAAAACATAAAGGCCTACAAGCAATTAATAAAATTAAAAAAATGATAGTTATGTGATCACTCGAAGAAAAGAGCTAATCAAGTTAGGGAAACACAATCCTAAAGGTTTTTGGAGAGAGCTGCAACAGACTAGAAAAAAAGTGGAAAATAACATTACAGACACTCAATAGTTAGATTATGCAAAGTTATTATACGAGAGACCAAATGAAGTGGCTCCTCTTGCTATACCTAACAATAACACAGAGTTATTTTCTATTGAGGATATTAAAGTAGGTATAAAGAGGCTCGCAAGCAGAAAAGCCCAGGATATTGATGGGCTGCAAGCAGAATTTTTAAAGTGGGGGGTTGACCTCTTCGCTCCACATATCAAGAATATTTTCAACAAGGTCACACATGGCTGCTTTCCTATTAATTGGACTACTAGTGTGGTTATCCCCTACACAAGGGTGGGGACATCAACAATCCCTCCAATTACCGTACCATAATGGTGAACCCTCTGTTAGGTAAACCCTTTGGGAGTATGTTAGAGCGCAGAATCAGCGATTGGGCAGAAAAAGAACAGAAAAGAGCAAAAGGTCAGGCTGGTTTCAGACCAAAACATTCCACCATCGATCATTGCATCACACTAAGACACCTCATTGAGAGTGTGTGGGAAAAACAAGGGGAAGAGGCTTTTTGCTGCTCTATGGATTTTAAGAAGGCTTTTGATACTGTTCCTAGGAATAAGCTATGGCACATAATGGAAGAACTAGAAGTGCCAGAAGAGTTCAGGGTTGCTGTTCATAAATTGTACGAACGGGTTCAAGCAAAAATCAGAACTAAAGAGGGCATGTCAGAATGTTTCGTGAGTGACATTGGGGTCAAACAAGGGTGCCCTTTGTCGCCTACTCTCTTTGGCCCATACATTGATAAGTTTGAAGAGTGGCTAAGCAAAGCCAATGGGGGAGGTGTGCATTTGTCATGTCATGTGATAAAATTACTCCTTTACGCTGATGACCTTATACTAATTGCAAAGAGTGCGCAAGATTTGAGAGAGCATTTGAAAAATCTTGAATCCTTTTGTTCGTAGGTTGGGATGGAAGTCAATATTACTAAAACTAAAGTCATGATCTTCTCTTTGAAAAAGAAAAAACAACAACACACTTTCATATTCAAGGGCAACCTGTTAGCAATGGTGGAAGAGTACAAATATCTCTCGAATTGACTTTCATTCTAGACTAAGTTGGGAGACATGCAGGTCAAAACGGATTCAGGGGGGATGGAAGGCCTCCTACCTCCTTCAAAATAGATGTAGGAAAGCGGAACTTTGGGACTAGAAAACTAGAAAGACACTCTTTGGTCTTTTGGTGGTTCCGGTTATTCTTATGGTTGCGAAGTTTGGGGAAGCAACATATCAAATCATAAATGGAGACAAATAGAAAGAATCCAGAAGCGTCTCATTACTACTAACCTCAAGGTCAAGACAACGGTTCCTTACGAGATCCTTTTGGCGGAGGCAGGTATGTTCTCAATTGAGGCCTCAGCAATTATCCGGCTGCTAGGTTATCTGAAAAAAGTGGGAAGCATGGGTAAGCATCGCTGGCCTAAATTGGTGGTTGAAGAGGAGTTAACACGTAGGAAAAGAACGTGGAAGGAACAAAACAACAAATGGTTGAACAAATGGAACATTACCCTCCAGGAATGTCCAAACACTAATCTGGAAATAAAGAAATGGGTGTTAGGAAAATTTAGAACTGCCATGTGGACGAATCAGATATGAAGAAAAAAGGCCTACTATGTTAATGAATTTAATCACACATGGGATCATGGGGACAAAGCCTACTTAGGGTCCACAATTAAAGGAAAGGCCAAAATCCTAATTGCTCAGTTAAGGACTAGCTCCCACCATTTACGATGTGAAACCGATAGATGGATGGTCCCTAAAGAGAGGTGGGAAGAGAGAATTTGTGCTTTCTGCAGCAAAGGAGTGGTAGAAACAGAATGACATTTCATTAAAGAGTGTGAGGCTTAGGAAGATATCAGCAGCGAATACAGGGATCACCTACAAGTGAGCAGCATGAAGGAACTTTTCAAAGAGGCAAGATTACCCAAGACAACAAGCTTCTTAACCCGGATCCACAACAAAAGGAACAACTTGGAGAAATCTCAGCAAGATGTCTAGCTTTCTCTTTGGTCCCTTAGACTGGTGGTCTCGTGGACGTTATTAAAACTTTTCATTTCATTTCATTTCTTCCCTAATCCAAAAACTCTTTTGATAATTATATTTGCTGCTCTGATTTGTCTTTCTTTGACTTTTATGAAGTGGAAACCCGAGGACGCTGGCTTAACCCAATAGGAATCCCGTGGGGAGGGCCGCATGGACTCACCCTCATCCGCCTCCAAAGAAATCGTTTAAATATCCAAATTCATCTCCCAAACTTGTTAACAATGATAAATCCAAGACGATGGCCACGACCATTTTTCCATGGAGGTTGCTTTCCACTTGTTACACTCTTTCAAAACCCCCATCTCATCATAACAACTATAACTCGCGTCCCGCAAACCATCGTATGGTCTGTTGCGCTCTCAATACAGAAGATAAGGAGGGACTTAAAGATGTTTCCAGAAAAGAGGCGCTGCGGAGACTTGACCTTGAGCTGGAACGTGGCAACGAGAAAGAGGCTCTTGCGATTGTTACTTCTTTACAGGGGAAACCCCGTGGCCTTCGTGGCTTTGGTGGTGCATCGCAGGTACCTCACACTTCAATTTGAGTTTCTGCACTCCATCATTATTTACAAAACTATCATTACACATACAGTATCTTTATGCCACAAACAAAACTTCCAGGACACATTCAAAACTACCTTGAGAATACACAATTGTCGCCTTGCTGATTCTAGTGACTTTGTCATTTAGGAAACTATTCTCTGTTTCTTGGTCTGGTTTTTAACTTTTTATCGAGTCTTGGTTGTTTGATGAAATAAACTGCTTTTCTAAATCCTTATTGATAATACCTCATTTCATGGGGCTTTGGTCCTACAAAAGCTTTTAGCAGTTTAGTAGATATAGAAAGACTTATTCCACTTCCTCTTTGAATAATCATTTGAAATACCTTGGTGTCTTTCTGTTGAACTTGATGCTGATATGCTGATTTTCTTTCGCAAATCCAGGCCTTCCAACTCTCTTTGAGTATTGAAGACCGTATCTTCAATAAGGGTGGCCATGGGCCATCCTCTTCTTAATACGAAGGCTAGATACAAGTTTTTACAATTGACTAGTGAGCATATCCTTGTTAGGCTAAAGCATAGTTACAAGAATCACCTAGAATTGCCTAGAGTCAGTGAGTGACCTCAAACGAGTTTGGAAGTCTTGATAGTCGGGTACTTGCTAGATTGTTGAGTCCAAGACTTGTCAAATGCGCCAAGACTCGTGAGTTCTGATGGAAAGACTTGGCTGTGGTTGGGTGACTAAAAACATTAAAAAAAGATTAAAAAAAGCAATTCACGAAAATGTTTGTGCATTATATTTGTCTTCTACAACCTAGAAGAAACTTCATTTCATTTTCAAGCCAAAGGAGAAGGGAAAAAGAGAGTTTTGAGCCAAAATTGGATTGCATTGAAGGAAAATCAGCCAGGAGATTGAGCAAAATTGATGCTTTCAGGTTTGTAGCTACCTTTGATGCATCTAGAGGAGTATAGAAAGGATCGAGAAGAACTCACCACTGATTTCAAGCAAGATATAAGAGGCAAATTTGTATTTCGCAAGGTTTTTTGTTTCTTTGGCAAGAAAAACATTTATTTTTTCCATAGTCACAAGGAGACAAGGGCGCTTGGAGACTGGTATCGATATTGGTACAACTAATTTTCAAAAATAGGAGACAAGAGTACTTGGAGACGCCATTTTTTAATGTAATTAATAATTTCTAGAAACTACCATGACATACAACTTTGAAAACAAGAATAGATCAGTCACACACAAATAGTAAATAGTAAAGGCGATTTCTCTTTAGACCATTACAATGACAGGAAATCAATCATACAACTATTTTTGTCCCTATCAAAAACATTGTCATTAGATCCTATCACAATAACTTTGCATGGGTTTTTGTATCATCTAAAATATTAGTATGAAACATTATGCAGGCTTATTTTATTTATTTGCCTTCCATTTTGCCTTTTAAGGCATTTCACCCTAAGTTTTCTTGCGAGAGACATCAATTTCTGGTTGGGAGACTTCGGAGATGGAAGGATATGGTAGCCTAAAGAACCTTGTGCGTTGGGAAGTTTTTGGAGACGTCTCCGGTAGTGGAGATGCGTCTCAAGGAGTGGGAGATGGGTCTTCGAGTAACCATGCTTTTTTCTTTTTTGTTTTAGAGACAAAGGAACAAACCCTAGTGGACAAAGGAACAAACCCAAGGAAAATGGAAATTTGTTTCAAGACAAGGTTGGAATTCGACCTAGCATTGGAATTCCTTTCTAAGGCAAATAAAAAAAACCATGCTAAGCCTCTTGAAAACTTGCTTCTAAACTTCAGTTTGCACACTTCGGTTCTTCTCTCAAATATTGATTGAACTTAGATTTCTTTATTGAATTCATGCCCTTCAAGGAGGTCTTGTCATGGGGAAAGCAGACTTTGCTTTAAAAGTTCATAAGTATTCACCATGCAAAGACAATAATGAATACAAAGCAATTATGGCAGTATATTAGTAGTAATTCTCCAACAATCTCCGTTTACAAATGATAAGGCCTTGACTTTTATAGTAGTTCCAAGTACAATGAAGGGCCTAGATCGATCCAAGATCAAGGGCCAGGATTAAGTCAACAAAGCCCAAATGTAACTACCACTTACAAGCATTAAATGCTTATCCAATTACATAAAAACATGACCTTGGGGGCCAATGAAAGAATTACATTGCTTTTGAGAACCAATGAGAAAATTGGTTGGGTAATGACATTAGGTGGACTCAACATGTACACTTGACATGATTTGATTGGTTGATTTTGGACACGTGGAACTGAAATTTTCTGATTGGTTGAACTCACCATGCTTAACTTGTACGCTTCATCAATATCTTTTGATACTTAACATTTTCCAGTCTTGGATTGATTGTGATGACTCATATTCCCAAATTGCTTCATCTTTATGCAGTCTTCTATCCTTTGAAGCTCTTCACCTTGAAACTGTCTCATTGACATGACTTTGAATTTGCTTGTAATTGAAATCTTGATGTCCAGACCTTGATCTTGCACTCGTAAAAGTGATGTAAGTGCTTCATGTTGTTGGATCTTTCAATTGAACTTGGATTTCCAAGGGAAATTCAAGTTAGTTGTGATTTTTTTTTGTCTTTGACTTATTCATGATGTTGCACAACTCGTTGTTTGAATTTTATTTTGATGTCTTGAACTTGATTAGGGATTTGTATCTTGATTTGATCTTCAACTTGGAAGCACCTTGCTTGTTTGATGAACAACTTGTGGTTTGATGATACTTGAGGTCTCCATGTTGTCCTTGATGTTGAAACCATGCTCACACTTGAACTACTCAGCCCCATTTCACCTTGCAAAACATCATCTTGTTAAATATTTGAATTTCACATTTTTCATATCAAGTCAAAATTAATGCTAAGAAATCAAAGCTCTTAAGAATGACATTACTCTCACTAGATAGTTATTATGATTGTTCCATGAATTCAAATGCAAAACTCTTATCGCCTAAAACCTGATTGCATTTAAACAAAATGAAGACTCCAGACTTAAACAATTCAATCAGCGCCTCAATCCAGTTCAAATTCTTTGTTTAGAGATACATTCACATCCTTCTATCATCATATACTTTGCTAATTGCAATAAAATTCAATCCCCTTAGAAGGCTTTTAAATTTCAGATTTTAGTCTTTCACACAAATTTGCAACTCGCAGCCTCTTTTAGGCCTAGTTCCTTTGACAATTCAGAGTGTGCACAACTAATTGGCCCTGATTTTAATGCTTCTCTAGGTCTGATTTCAAACAATATCTGATGTCTTCCACAAATTCGATCTGCTCAATTGTAATTAGCTGCTCAAGGAAGTCGATCTGCCCTTAACAATGTATAATCAGATTTTGAGTTGGGTATTGAAATGATTTCAACACCCAACTTATATAGGCATTGAAACTCAAGAGGTATGTCCTTTGGCTAGGCCGACCTGGCCTTATTTAAATAAATTGAATCAAAATCACATCCATTCATAATCAGGCTGACCTCCTAATTACATGTACACCATAAATTAATAATTGCACATGCCCATAATGTTCGACTTTCTTATCATGGCCGACTTGCTGAGCTTATCCTTGATCGAATTTGGAGACATTTGAACAAAGGCAGAAATCAATATGTCATTGGGCTCGATCCCATGTCTTTCTCAAGTTGGAATTTATCCTTATGTTGGGCACAATGCATTGCATTTTAAAGCGGAAGTCACTATGTAATTGGGTGCAATGCCTTGTTCATTGCCTTGCTGAGGTCGGAATTCACATGCTAATTGGGCGCTTTTACATGTACATTGTCTTGTTGAGGTCAGAATTTCCATGGTAGTTGGGCACTTTACCATGTACTTGCCTTGTTCAAGTCGGAAATTGCAAGGTAGTTCAGCACTTACCATGTCATTTGGAGTGGAAATCATATGCTCATTGGGCTCTTTGCCATGCTTTTTCAGAAATCACCCTCATGCTGGGCACTTCTACTTGCACTTTCAACTTGAATTTTGCTTGTACAGATTTATACCATTCTTTGTGACATCACTTCAAGATTGCACTTGTTTAGTCATCTTTTCCTTATCAAAATCAGAATACTTACCTTGTCTTTACACTACTTGCTTCAAGATTTTGAATTACCTCTCCTAGGATTCATCTTACCAACGATTAACTTCACTCACACCGCATCTTCATGTTCTGATTTCGTCTTTTGTGTTGGGCGAGCGGGGAAGGTGACTGGGCATAGAGCCCCAGGAGAGGTTGGATTCCGACCTGCTCTTGAGCTTTGAGCCCCAAGAGAGGTCGGAATCCAACCTCTACTTGGGCTTGCCCAAGTTGGTCCTTTAAAATTTCACTAAGTGTGGATGTAAACTGTCCATATTCCAATCTGATTTCACTTCACTTCTTCATCAAATTTTCCATCAGCAATTTGAATTGACCTGTTTTGTTTTACTTCCCATTATTGGCAACTTGAATGTTTGCTTTTCAATTTATCCCATTCCTCAATCCAATTCCTCAATCCAACTCCTCAACCTTTCTTGGGCTCCTGAGCCCCAAGGGATGTCGGATTCCGACCTCTTCTTGGGCTCAGGCAAGAGTCAAAAAATTTCTAAGTCATTGGTTTTTCATCTCAAAACTTGGACCTCATTTTGACTTTTGTCTTACAATTTGATCATCTTTATATACTTGCTTTCCCATCCCTCACTTGCTATCTGAAAGCAATGCTTTCATTTGGTGTCTTCACTTTCATCTCAAACTTGTCTTCACTTGCCCGGATTCAATTGATCATACTTGGTGCAAATCAGACTTCATTCTCCATTCTTGATTGTATCATAATTACCTTCATTCCTCAAAGAGTTATCCTTCATCTCTTCTCAAAGGTGAAAACTTAAACTTCCTCAAGCTCTTGACGCTTTGACTAAGGTTCAGCATGAAGGATCCAAGTGCTGGCTGGCTTGGTTCAACTCTACCTTATGGTTTTGACTCTCAAGTGGGGATGACCTGCTCCTAAAGTTGCTCAAGCTCATCACATTGACTTAGAGACTCTGGAAATGCCACTAAACTAAGGCTCACCAAGACATCTACTCTACTGCCAAATTGGAAAGAGGGGTTCCCCATTTGCAATGGGACGATGGTGTGAAAAGGTCACAACAATACTGATTCACCCCCCCTCTCAATAGTAGAATTGTGCTCTTCAATCTTTACTCTTAGTCAGCCATTTTCTCAAACTTCAAAATATATGATTTCAACTATCCTAGTTGAAGACGAGAACTTGCAGGAGATACAAAGAATGATTTTCAAACTAAGATAGCATAATACACAAGAAATAATTGTATAAGATCAAATAAAGACAAAGTGAGATTGAATGTTATTGCCTGGAATTGTAGAATTTGATTCAACAATGTTCTCAAGGGAAAGCTCAAAGAAAAACCAGATGAAGCTAATGTAGCCATTGTTGAAGATCCTATAGATGTTGGTAGCGATGAAGAATTCACTAATGAAGTATATAGCTATTTTAAAGAAGCCTATTTCTTTTGAATACAGTAAGGGATCTAATGTAGATAAAAATCAGCATGGATGGTTTCACAAATAGTTCAAGAGTCCATAGATCTTGGGCATTATACTGTTAGAAGGGTCATGAGACAACTTGGTGAAGCATTGTGGATTTTTTTTAGCATGGATTGTTGTTTAACAATTTGAGGGATTTGTGATTCGGAAGTTTTGGGAGGTCTAAAAATTTGATTCACGAGCTACACCTTTACAAGGGCTATGAGGGAGCTTGATGGAATTCTATCTAGTTTGATAATTGTTTTCAAAGAAAATATTATGAAAAATATATGGTATGATTTTTTTAGTCATTATGTTGGTATGTTTTATTTATAGTTCAATAAACCTTAAGGGGGGTTGTTAGTATTAGAATGTGAGGTTGATGTGTTCCATGTTGTTGTCATTAATGTTGTCATTGATGTCAACATATCCTTATTCCAACCTTTTTGTGTATCGGTTGCTGTGGAACTAACTGGTTTGGTGTATCGGTTGATGTGTACCGATAGTCCGTATATTTTGGTTGAGGTTGTCACTGACAGGTTTCGGTGAGTATTCTTCGTTGGATGCAACGTATGGTTGATTGGATCAATCCTATTTGGATGCATATCCCTTGTATATTTTCGGTCCCAGCTATGTGGATGCAACGCACTGATCATATCTGTTGGAACCGAATGCTTTGGAGATGGTGTAGTGTGTTGGCTTGAGCGAGGCGTATTGCAATGATCGAGGTGGTCCTCATTTCATTCCTTACCACCGTGGGAATGTCTTGGTGCGACCTATTTCATATTATCTGGCCGACTTGGTGGATTTCATGTTGCTGCATATATATGAGTAAGGAGTTTTGTTGTTGAATGTGATCTGGATCGAGGATTAATGTTCGTATCTAGATTATTGTAAGACTCATGTGCGATGATATGTGAAGTGATAGCGAATTTGTGTTCCTGTGCAACAATATGTTGATCTCGGTGGTGGATTCTATCTCTTTTCATATTTTTTGGTAGTGAGCTTGTGTATCGACAGTGAGTCCTTGTATTTTGGTAGTGAGCCTTATTCTACCTGTAGTGAGCAGTGCCGAGAGTGAGCCGTGCCGAGAGTGAGCCGTTGTAAAATCACCATACCGGTGTCACCTTAATAGGTGTTTTACATTTCATGAGAATTAGCTTCTCCGTGGTTTTTCCCATCTTGGGTTTCCACGTAAAAATACTGGTGTTCTCTGTGTCGATGTTTTTGTGTTCTTAATGCTTACATTTTATGTGGATGTTTGATGTGTTTAACCGACAAATCTAAAGTTGATAATACTGTTGTTTATGAGTTGACCAACAAAAGAAAAGTTTTATAACTTGTGTGGGAATAACTGATTCACCTCCCTCTCGGTTATTCGACTTGTTCAACAATTGGTATTAGAGCTTGGTTCCTCGGTGAAAAGCTTAACCACTTGAGGCAGATCCGATGGCGCACAAATTCACTATTCCCTTATTTGATGAATCTGATTAAAGTTCATGGAAAGATCAGATGAAAGGATGCTTGGTATCGGTTGGCTACAAGACTTGGAAGCATGTGGAGACAAAATATGTATTTCCTCAGAACGGGCTTACCACTCAGGACGAAATTGAGGCATATGCGGAAAATGAAAAGGCAAGGTATGCTATTACTAGTGATTTAGGCAAGGTCTGCTTATGAAGTTTGGGATAAGTTGAAAGAGATCTATGAGGGCAATCACAAAGTTAAGTTATCTAAGAAATTGACAGCTAAAAGACATTATGAGAATCTAAGAATGGAAGATGGAGAAGATATCAAGAGCTATTTTCAAAGGGTTGAGAATGCAGTGAATGAAGTCAAGAATCAAGGAGGCACTATTACCGATGAAGACTTTATGGAGAAGATCTTGATGACATTACCAGACAATTATAGTGACAAGATCTCGGCAATTGAAGAGGTGTATGGTTCAAAGAAGCCTACCAAAGAACAGTTGTTTGGTACCCTGACAACATTTGAGTTGAGGAAGTTTGGAAGAGATGAGCAGATCTAAAACGACGTTCAAAGCAACAAAATCAGATGGTGATTCTAATGGCGATGATGAAGAAGAATTTGAAGCAAGCTTTGCAAGGAGATTGAAGAAAGGTACCGACAAGTATAAAGGTATGTTACCTCTAAAATGTTTTAGATGTGCTAAAATTGGTCATTTGGCGACTAGGTGTTCAGAGAGAGAGGTCCTAGACAAAAGTTTAAGAAGTTCAATAAAAACGATTACTATTGGAATGAAGATGCTAGTATCTTAGATGATGAATTAGAAACAAAAGATTGTTTGTTCTATGCTGAAGAGGATAAGAAATCAGAAATTGATATTACTAACATCTGTGCTGAAGTTGATAATGATGTTGAAACTGCTTTGTATGTTAGAAGAAAGAAAAATGAATGGTTGATTGATAGTGGTTGTTCTCATCATATGACCGGAGACAAAGGTAAATTTGTATCACTTAGCAAATATGATGGTGGTCCTATTAGATTTGGTGATGACAAAGCAACTTACATTGTTGGTAAAGGCTCTATTACTTTTGATGGAAAGAATAACACTGACAATGTCTATTATGTGAAGGGTTTGTATCACAATCTGTTGAGTGTTGGAAAAATGTGTGAAAATGGATATGATGTCATTTAAAAAAATGAAGGTTGTGAAATCAAGAGATCTAATTGCATTCGTGAAAAAGACATGAAGAAACATGTACCAGCTAGGAGCATCAGAAGGATGCTATTTACTATCTCAGACCGATAATAGTTGGCTTTGGCATTGGAGGATGTGTCACAAAAACTTTGATAGCCTAGTGAGAATAAGCTCATCTCATGCAGTGAGAGATCTACCCATGTTGCGTAAACCGGAAAACATTATCTGTAAGGGTTGTCAAGAAGGGAAACGAAGAAGAGAATCATTCAAGGCATAAGACTATTCATCAACTAGTATACTGGAGATTGTGCACACGACCTCTGTGGTCCTACCAGAACAAGGAGTTTCCAAGGTGAAAGTTACTTTATACTTTTTATTGATGACTATTCAAGGATGACATGGGTTTCTTTTCTTAGAGACAAATCTGAGGCATCTGAGAAGTTCAAGATATTTAAGGTTAGAGTTGAAAATGAGTGCGGTAGAAAGATTAAATGTTTGAGATCTAACAAAGGAGGAGAGTTTACATCTGATGTTTTTGAAAGCTTTTGTGAAAATCACGGTATTAAGAGATAGTTTTCAGCAGCAAGAACACCCTAGTAGAATGGTGTTGTGGAAAGAATGAACCAGACAATTCAGGAAGCAGCAAGAACTATGTTGAAGGAGGCAAGTCTACCGGAAATCTATTGGAGAGAAGCAATACATATTGCTGTGTATACGCTTAACAGAGTTTTGTATCGAAGGAAATATGGAAAGACTTCATATGAATTATGGCATGAAAGAGCACCTACAGTTAAGTACTTCAAAATGTTTGGCAGCAAGTGTTACATTCGGAAAGATGAAGACAATCTTGGGAAATTTGATAGCAGAGCGGATGAAGGAATATTTCTGCGATATTGTACAAAGAGCAAAGCGTACCAATGCTACAATAAGAGACTAGATAAAATTGTGGAATGCGCAAATGTGAAGGTTGATGAAGAATTTCAGAAGGCCCCTGAGCGACACATTGAATATGAATCTGATACAAAGGACAAAAGGAAAGAAGAAAAGAAAGGAGGAGATACTCAACTGACACCGACATCTACAGCTAAGAAACCAAGGTACGTTCAGAAGAATCATTCAGAAAATCAGATCATTGGAGACAAGAACAAAGGAGTTGTTACCAGAAGTAAAGCATTTCAAGATCATGCTTTGCGGTGTTTTTTGTTGGAGGTTGAACCTAAGTCTATAACAGAAGCTTGTAGTGATCAGAGTTGGATTAATGCAATGAAGGAAGAACTCGGTCAGATAGAAAAGAATCAAACCTAGGAATTGGTGCCCAAATTGACAGACAAGAATGTGATAGGCACAAAATGGGTTTACCAAAATAAGCTAGATGAGAATGGCAAAGTTGTGAGGAACAAAGTGAGATTAGTATGCAAGGGTTACTCACAAATTTAAGGTATTGACTTTGAAGAGATTTATGCTCCTGTTTTGGATGGAAGCTATTAGGATGTTCTTGGCATTTGCAACATTCTAAGGATTCAAGGTTTATTGGATGGATGTCAAGTCCGCATTCCTAAATGGAGAACTAAAGGAAGAAGTGTACATTGAGCAATCAGAAGGGTTTAGATCAGAATCTGATCCTAATGCAATTTGTAGGTTGAAAAAGGCACTGTATGGATTGAAGCAGGCACCTAGGGCTTGGTATGGAAAGTTGGATAAATATTTAATCAGTCAAGGATTCAAGAAAGGTTGGGTTGACAACAATCTATGCTTCAAAATACTTTCAGACAAAATCTTGCTTCTTAATGTGTACATTGATGATATCATCTTTGGAGGCAGAGATGATTTATGCAAAAAGTTTGCTGAAGAAATGTAGAAGGAATTTGAAATGTCTATGATTGGTGAATTGAATTTATTTCTTGGATTGCTAGTAAGTTAGAATGAAAAAGGCATTTTCATTTCTCAATCCAAGTATGTGAAGGAGTTACTGAAGAAGTTTGGCTTAGAAAATTCAAAACTTGTAAGTAGTCCCATTGTTATCGGCTTTAAGTTGACCATGGAGGATGATTCACCGAAAACGGATGCAACTAAGTATAGATCAATGATTGGAGGATTGTTGTACCTGACTGCTACCAGACCAAATATCATGTACGCAGTATGTTTAGCAGCCAAATTTCAGCAAGAATTGAAAGTCACATGTTATGGTGTTAAAGAGAATTTCCAGATACTTGAAGGGAACATAAGATATGGGATAATGATATTCGAGATAATCATATTTTTCACTAACGACATATACAAATGCGTATTGGGTAGGTTGTTTGGAAAATAGGAGTACCAGTGGCAGAGCATTCTTTCTTGGCTCCCGGTTAGTTGCTTGGTCAAGCAAGAAGCAGGAATATAAATGCTATCTACTGCTGAATCAGAGTATATTGCAGCGTGCACATGTTGTACTTAGGTATTATGGATGAAGTAGACCTTGAAAGATATAGGCGTTAGTTTTGATGAACCAATTCCTATCATGTACGATAATACCAGTGCTATAAGTATGTCAAAGAGTCCAGTAATGCATTGCAGAACAAAACATATTGACATCAAATATCACTTTATCAGAGAGAAGGTTGAGGAAGGTGCAATTAAGCTTGAGTATGTGCCCACAAAGGAACAAATAGTAGACATATTCACCAAACCTTTGTGCAAGGATACTTTTGAGTATCTCAGAAGGAAGTTGGGCGTTTTGCCCCTTCTTAGTGTTCACTAGATGCACTGGTGTGTGTGCATCGGTCCAGTGCTTTGCATTTCTATCTTTTTGGATCAGTGCCTCAAGGTTTCCTTGTAGGGGTAGCAGAGTATGTTAGCAAGGGGGAGCTTGCTGTGCCCTTTGTCATTGTTGTCAAAGGGGGAGAAAGTTGGAGAATGGTTGAAGTAAGTTGGAGAATGGTTGAAGTTTCTGTGCTTTGTTATTGATGAATGTCGCCATCAATGACAAAGGGGGAGATTGTTAGAATGTGAGGTTGGTTTGATCAATGCGGTTGTCATTAATGTTGTCATTGATGTCAACATATCCTTATTCCAGCTTTTTGGTGTATCGGTTGCTGTGGAACCGATTGGTTTGGCGTATTGGTTGATGTGCACCGATAGTCCGTATATTTCGTTTGAGGTTGTCACCGACAGGTTTCAGTGAGTATTCTTCGTTGGATGCAACATATGGTTGATTGGATCGATCCTATTTGGATGCGTATCCCTTGTATATTTGCGGTCCCAACTATGTGGATGTAATGTGCTGATCATATCCGTTGGAACCGAATGCTTTGGAGATGGTGTAGCGTGTTGGCTTGAGTCGCATGTTATGACGGTAAAGAGAATTTTCAGATACTTGAAGGGAACATAAGGTATGTGATTATGGTATCCCAGAGAATCAAATTTTCCACTGATGACATATACAGATGCAAATTGGGCAGGTTGTTTGGAAAACAGAAGGAGTACTAGTGGCAGAGCATTCTTTCTTGGCTCTCGGTTAGTTGCTTGGTCAAGCAAGAAGCAGGATTCTGTAATGCTATCTACTGCTGAATCAGAGTGTATTGCAGCGTCCTCATGTTGTACTCAGGTATTATGGATGAAGTAGACCTTGAAGGATATACGCATTAGTTTTGATGAACAATTCCTATCATGTGGGATAATACCAGCGCTATAAGTATGTCAAAGAATCCAGTAATGCATTGCAGAACAAAACATATTGACATCAGATATCACTTTATCAGAGAGAAGGTTGAGGAAGGTGCAGTTAAGCTTGAGTATGTGCCCACAAAGGAACAAATAGTAGACATATTCACCAAACCTTTGTGCAAGGATACTTTTGAGTATCTCAGGAGGAAGCCCCTTCTTAGTGTTCACTAGATGCACCGGTGTGTGTGCATCAGTCCAGTGCTTTGCATTTCTATCTTGTTGGATCAGTGCCTCGAGGTTTCGTCATAGGGGGAGCAGAGTATGTTAGCAAGGGGGAGCTTGCTGTGCCCTTTGTCATTGTTGTCAAAGGGGGAGAAAGTTGGAGAATGGTTGAAGTTTCTGTGCTTTGTTATTGATGAATGTTGCCATCAATGACAAAGGGGGAGATTGTTAGAATGTGAGGTTGATGTGATCCATGCGGTTGTCATTGATGTCAACATATCCTTATTCCAGCCTTTTGGTGTATCGTTTGCTGTGGAACCGATTGGTTGATGTGCACCGATAGTCTGTATATTTCGTTTGAGGTTGTCACCGACAGGTTTCGGTGAGTATTCTTTGTTGGATGCAACATATGGTTGATTGGACCGATCCTATTTGGATGCGTATCCCTTGTATATTTGCGATCCCAACTATGTGGATGTAATGTGCTGATCATATCCGTTGGAACCGAATGCTTTGGAGATGGTGTAGCGTGTTGGCTTGAATCGCATGTTATGATAGTAAAGAGAATTTTCAGATACTTGAAGGGAACATAAGGTACGTGATTATGGTATCCTAGAGAATCAGATTTTCCACTGACGACATATACAGATGCAAATTGGGCAGGTTGTTTGGAAAACACAAGGAGTACTAGTGGCGGAGCATTCTTTCTTGGCTCCTGGTTAGTTGCTTGGTCAAGCAAGAAGCAGGGTTCTGTAATGCTATCTACTATTGAATCAGAGTGTATTGCAGCGTCCTCATGTTGTACTCAAGTATTATGGATGAAGTAGACCTTGAAGGATATACACGTTACTTTTGATGAACCAATTCCTATCATGTGGGATAATACCAGCGTTATAAGTATGTCAAAGAATCCAGTAATGCATTGCAGAACAAAACATATTGGCATCAAATATCACTTTATCAGAGAGAAGGTTGAGGAAGGTGGAGTTACGCTTTAGTATGTGCCCACAAAGGAACAAATAGCAGACATATTCACCAAACCTTTGTGCAAGGATACTTTTGAGTATCTTAGGAGGAAGTTGGGCATTTTGCCCCTTCTTAGTGTTCACTAGATGCATTGGTGTGTGCGCATCAGTCTAGTGCTTTGCATTTCTATCTTGTTGGATCAGTGCATCGAGGTTTCGTCATAGGGGGAGCAAAGTATGTTAGCAAGGGGGAACTTGCTGTGCCCTTTGTCATTGTTGTCAAAGGGGGAGAAAGTTGGAGAATGGTTGAAGTTTCTGTGCTTTTTTATTGATGAATGTTGCCATCAATGACAAAGGGGGAGATTGTTAGAATGTGAGGTTGATGTGATCCATGCGGTTGTCATTAATGTTTTCATTGATGTCAACATATCCTTATTCCAGCCTTTTGGTGTATCGGTTGCTGTGGAACCGATTGGTTTGGTGTATCAGTTGATGTGCACCAATAGTCCGTATATTTCGTTTAAGGTTGTCACCGACAGGTTTCGGTGAGTATTCTTCGTTGGATGAAACATATGGTTGATTGGATCGATCTTATTTGGATGCGTATTGCTTGTATATTTTTGGTCCCAACTATGTGGATGTAACGTGCTGATCATATCTGTTGGAATTGATGGCTTTGGAGATGGTATAGCGTGTTGGCTTGAGTCACATGTTATGGCGGTAAAGAGAATTTTTAGATACTTGAAGGGAACATAAGATATGGGATTATGGTATCTGAGAGAGTCAGATTTTTCAGTGACGGCATATATAGATGCAAATTGGGCAGGTTGTTTGGAAAACAAGAGTACTAGTGGTGGAGCATTCTTTCTTGGCTCTCGGTTAGTTGCTTGGTCAAGCAAGAAGCAGGATTTTGTAATGCTATCTATTGCTGAATCAGAGTGTATTGCAACGTCCTCATGTTGTACTCAGGTATTATGGGTGAAGGAGACCTTGAAGGATATACGCGTTAGTTTTGATGAACCAATTCCTATCATGTGTGATAATACCAGCGCTATAAGTATGTCAAAGAATCCAGTAATGCATTGTAGAACAAAGCATATTGACATCAGATATCACTTTATCAGAGAGAAAGTTGAGGAAGGTGCAGTTAAGCTTGAGTATGTGCCCATAGAGGAACAAATAGCAGACATATTCACGAAACCTTTGTGCAAGGATACTTTTGAGTATCTCAGGAGGAAGTTGGGCGTTTTGCCCCTTCTTAGTGTTCACTATATGCACGGGTGTGTGTGCATTGGTCCAGTGCTTTGCATTTCTATCTTGTTGGATCATTGCCTCGAGGTTTCCTCGCAGGGGAAGCAGAGTATGTTAGCAAGGGGGAGCTTGTTGTGCCCTTTGTCATTGTTGTCAAAGGGGGAGAAAGTTGGAGAATGGTTGAAGTTTCTGTGCTTTGTTATTGATGAATGTTGCCATTAATGACAAAGAGGGAGATTGTTAGAATGTGAGGTTGATGTGATCCATGTTGTTGTCATTGATATCAACATATCCTTATTCCAGCCTTTTGGTGTATCGGTTGCTGTGGAACCGATTGGTTTGGTGTATCGATTGATGTGCACCGATAGTCCGTATATTTCGGTTGAGGTTGTCACCGACAGGTTTCGGTGAGTTCTTCGTTGGATGCAACATATGGTTGATTGGATCAATCCTATTTGGATGTGTATCCCTTGTATATATTCGGTCTCATCTATGTGGATGTAACGTGCTGATCATATCCATTGGAACCGAATGCTTTGGAGATGGTGTAGCGTGTTGGCATGAGTGAGGCGTGTTGTAACGATCAAGGTGGTCCTCATTTCATTCTTTACCACTGCGGGAATGTCTTCGTGCGACCTATTTCAAATTATCTGTTTGATCTCATGGATCTCATGTTATTGCATATATATGAGTGAGGAGTTCTGTTGTTGAGTGTGATTTGGATCAAGGATTAATGTTCGTATCTAGATTATTGTAAGACTCATGTGCAATGATATGCGAAGCGATAGTGGATCTGTGTTCCTGTGCAGCAGTGTGTTGGTCTCGTTGGTGGATTCTATCTCTTTTCATATTTTCTGGAAGTGAGCCTTTGTGTATCGACAGTGACCCTGTGTATCAGCAGTGGGCCCCTATATTTTGGTAGTGAGCCTTATTGTACTTGTAGTGAGCAGTATCGACAGTGAGCTATTGTAAAATCACCATACCGGTGTCACCTTAATAGGTGTTTTACATTTCATGAGAATTAGCTTCTTTGTGGTTTTTCCCATCTTGGGTTTCCACGTAAAAATCTTGGTGTTCTCTGTGTCGGTGATTCTGTGTTCTTAATGCTTACATTTTATGTGAATGTTTGATGTGCTTAACCGATAAATCTAAAGTTGATAATACGGTTGTTTATGAGTTGACAACAGATGAAAAGTTTTATTACTTGTGTGGGAATAATTGATTCACCCCCCTCTCAGTTATTCGGCCTGTTCAACAGTTAGAATGTAAGGCTCACCTTTGTAATAAAGTCACTGTTAAGTAATTTATTTTTTTATTTCTTTTTTTAACATTTAGATTCTAGGACATGTGTCTAGTTTATGTTTGTCAATTATATCTTTCAAACTCTATATAAGGAGGTGAACCTCATCGTAATTGTGGTAAAAAAATTGAATAGAATAATATTATGTTCTATATTTCACAATAGCAATGCTCGTATTGTGAATGAATAGAAGTGACCAAACTTGAGTGGCATGACGAAAGAAATTGCAAAATGGAGTAGTTGTTGATAGAGATCATCAAGGCACTTGATTTGTGAATGTTTGGTTGGCAAATGCCTTGTAATCATGTGACATAAGAGATATGTGATAGTGTACATTATTAATTTGTGCGAATACCTTCAGATGTGTTGGCCAAGACATGTATGAGTGATTAAGCACTAGAACACTAGCAAAACAAACAATGTCACACAACAAATAAAAAAGTGGGGACAATGAAACCTTAACTAGATGGAAAAGGAAAGAAAGTTTGCAAAAATCATATAATCTTTTGAAAACCTTGTCTCTCAGTGTAAAATCTACATCAGAATGAGTTTTAGGGCTAGAATCGTCAAGTATTTGTGCAAGTTTAGTTCTAAATCTCATTGAGAACTCTACAAAAATACTTGCAAGTTTACATTGAAAAAGCTTGGCATTAGAAAACATCTTTGAGTTGATTGGCCAACTACTCTTTGAGTTTTCCATCTATGCTTTTGACTTATTTTTTTGCAGATTTGAGTGTGGTTAAGCCATGACATCTACTTCCCATTCAAAGATTGAAAAATTCAACTGTTTTGGATTTGGGTTGTGGAAGTTGAAGATGATCTCTTAGAAAAAAGGTACAAATCTTTCCAAAGAAAGGAAAGCCTGTGGCTATGTTTGATGAAGATTTTACAAAGTTGGACAAGAAGGCAAGGGGAACCATTCAAATATGTTTTGCAAATTTTGTTCTTTTGAATGCCTTACAGGAGGCTACTGCATTCAACTTCAAGAAAAGAATAGGTTATTTTATCAAACACAAAGCCTTCTTAATAAGCTATATTTGAAAAGGAAGCTTTATTCCTTAAAGGTAAAAGAGAGAGACTCTACTGTTGAGCATTTATATGCTTTCAGTTTGATTTTGAGTCATCTTAGTTCCATTAATGTTGAACTAGACGAGGAGAATAAGGGTATTTTACATCTTTTATTTTTTACTTCAATTTTAGGTGAATCTAATTATTGCTTTGAGTGGTTCTATTTTAGATAAAAAATTGACTCCCCTTGTTACTTTGCTTAGAGAAGAAATGAGAACAAATGGATGAGGGCTTGAAAGATGCATCAAAAGTGTGTGGAAGGCCCAAGGACAAATGAGAGTTTATAGGGTAATGGAGGAAATCAAAGGAAAGGTTTAAGTCTAAATGATGGTCCAAATCCTTTCAAAAGAGTAGAGTGAAGTGTTGTAATTGTGAGAGGTAGGCACACGTATTGAAGGAATGCAAAAATAAGAAGATATCTTATGATGATTCCCCCAATAAGAAATCCTTTGATGTGATGATAATGAGTGATTCCTCCACTAAGAAATCATTTAACGATGATAATGAGTGATAATGATGGTTTATTTATTCCAACTAATATTGTTAGAGGTTTCTCCTATTATGACTCCCCACAAGGATTTGTTTTCTTGTTTTACCGCACTTATGATAGAGTAGATGCATTCTTTGGTGACAATAGTTTGCATCAAATTGTTGGCCATGGGAAGATATGATTGTGTTTCAATAGGGAAGAGTGAAAACTCTCATTGGTGTTTTCCATGCTCCATGGCATGCAAATCTTTTTAATTGTTTATCCAAGTTGAAGGATTCTAGAGTGCATATGACAATTGGCAAGTTTGGTTGTAGGCTGGCTAGAACAAATTTGGTTATAGTGAAAGGCTAACGATGTGGGACTTGGTTTAAAGCTTGATGCTTCCACATTTTGTAATTTTGCCAATGTAGTTAAATTTTTTGAAAATGCATGTATGTTCTGGTACCAATGATTGGATCACATTAGTGAAAATGGTACTTGTACCATAATTAATCAAAAGATGGTTGATTTTTCCTCTTATTCTAATGAGTTTGATTTCTGTGAGCATTTTGTTTAGAGGATAAAATGATTTTTTTTCCTACTGAAATAACTATAGAAAAAAGTGTTTTAGGAGTTGGTTCTATTGGCAAAGCACAATATTAAGTTTGATTTATACATGATTACTCAAGAGTCAAGATACATTTGAGTTTATTGTCTTAGATCAAAATCTGAGGTTTTCTCCGATTTTACAAATTTTAAGGATTCGATTGAGGAACAATTTAGATAGGAAAGTAAAGGTTTTGAGTTTTGATAATGGAGGTGATTATGACTCTAAATAATTCAATGAATTTTGCAAACATGGAGGCATTGTCAGGTAGAAAACCACCCCTAATATGCCACAACACATTGGGGTTGCATAAAGTGTGAACGAAATGTTAATGGAAAGAGCCGAGAATATGATGAGTGGTACATATTTGGATTGGTGCTTTAGGGTTGTGGCTATGAGTACTCCTGGTTATTTGATAATAGATCTCCTTGTTTGACTCAGGTTGATGGATCTCCTTATAAGATCCAGATATAACTACCAATTTCACATTTAAAAGTATTTAGTTGTAAGCCTTTTGTTCAGGTGCCTAGAGAAGTGACTTAAGTTGGATCTCGAATCTCAAAAATGTCTATTTGTTGGATATGGTGAGAATTGGATTACAAGCTTTTGAATTCTCTAACCTTCAAGATGATATATCTGAAGAATGTGGTTTTAGGGGAACTTGGATTATATTTTTATCCAAACAGCTTAAGAATAAGAAAGGAAGGAAAAAAAACGATTTTGAGACTAAGTTCAAGAAGTGGGAAGATGCCTATGTTGAACAATGTAATGGTGGTTTAGAGGATGTAGAGGAAGAAGAGGATTTAGGTGAGTCTTATAAGCAGGTTGAGCATGTAGATAAACAAACATAACCTCTTATTCCACTCTTGAGAAGATTCATGAGACAATTAAACCCGGTTGATAGATATAGTTCTCCAAATTTTTGTTGTGTGTTTGCTTGATATCAATTGATGAGGAACGTAGATCTTTCAAGGAAGCTTTTTCTTCAAATGAGCATGATTCTTGGATGGAGGCTGGCAAGGGGATGAGGACCTTGGATAAATGTGACATCCAGGATCTTGTGATTTGGCCCAAGGGAAGAAAGATTATTGCATGCAAGAGGGTGTTTAAATGAAATTTAGAGCAGATAATAAGTTAGAGGTACAAGGCTAGATTGGTGGCTAAGGGTTACTAGAGAGTTGATTTTGATGAAACTTTCTGTTCTATTGCTAATTGTCTTCTATTATAGTTTACTTTCTATTTTTACTACTAAGTTGAAATAGAACAAATAAATATGAAAATTACATTTTTGCATGGGGATCTTGAAGATGAAATTTACGTATGACAACTAGATGGATTTGAGGTAAAAGGAGAAGAAAATTTGGTTTGTAGCTTAAAACAGTCATTATATGCTTTGAAACAATTGCCTTGGATGTGATATTAGAAGTTCAATGCTTTTACATTGAAGTTACATTTTGTTAAAAGTGAAGAAGAGTATTGATGATTAGATTCTAATCATTGCCTTGTATCTTGATAACACATTGATTATTTGTAATGCCATGGTGATGATTAGGGAGTTTAAAACTTAGCCTTTTTGGTGTATTTGACATAAAAGATTTGGGGATAGCAAAATTTATTTTGGAACAGAAATCAACAGTGACCAAGCTCACAAAAAGCTGTTGTTCGGTTACACTTAGAATAAATAATTTGACATTATTTTGTAGTGGTTTGTATTTACTACTCAATTGATAAAAAGCTATCTATTGCAGAGTAAATGGATTTAACACATATAATCAATTTATACCAAGAGTTGCAGTATAATATCATCAATTGCTTTTCTTCATTTCATATTTGCTCTTACACAAAATTGTAGTTCAGGGAGCCACTCAAGTGTCAGTCCCTTCCTTGATTTCGAGAGATCTATATAACCCCACCTACTAGTTGCCAAGTAACCACAATCATTGACAACTACCAAGGAACTATTTTTATCTAAACATCCACAAACCAACAGAGCATTATCAACTTGTCAGGAATAAACATTGAATAGAAAATAACTAAAACCAAGATATACTAACTACAGTTTGCTATGCACAATTGCAAAGCAAGGAGTACTATTTTACATATAGGCACTAAACTTTCATTAAGTCGATGTCCTAAGTCAGATGATGATTTTGAGTATATGTATGCAATGGTATGTACTAGATTAGATATTACCGAAACATGGGAATTCATAATAGGGTTATGTGCAACCCTAGTAAAGAGCATTTCAGTTATGTCAAAAGAGTTTATATATTTGTGTGGAGCTTTTTATTATTTATTATGTTATCTTGGTTCTGATGATGGGGGATAGTTATTGGACATATGGGGATTTGTTGATTCAGTTCGAATAGCTGACTTGGATAGTCAAACTTCCACTAATGGCTATGTCTTTTCTTTATGTGATAATATTCAGTTGGATGAGTAAGAGACAACTGACATTTGCATTGGCCACTACCTAAGTAGGGTGTATGGCTACTACATATGTCTATAAAGAGACAAATTCGGTTACAAAGACTATGTTTAGGACTTGGTTTTGATTGCAAGGGGGTTAAAATGAGAAGTGTCAATTAGAGTGTTAATTGTTTGGATAGCATATTGTCTATCCACCATTTTGGATATACATTTGATTGTATTTATTTATTAACTGAAATTTTAAATGTAACATGATTTTGAATTTCAATTTATTAATAAATAATAAATATAGTCAAATGTGCATTTAGAGGGTTGGATAGATGTTTGGATAGCAACCCCATGCACCATTCTCGTACTAAGCAATAGATGTATAATATCAAATGGGAGAATGTTAGGATAGGTGTTATAAACCTTGCAATTATAATGTATTTCACGTGTTTCCAACACATTGAGAATGGGTACGTGGAAACCTAGAAGGTGATTGGGTGAATTATTTTAAATTTATTTTTATTTTCTCCTGGTTCACTTGGAGTATTGGTTGTAAATGACATTAATAGGGAGGTTACTTATGACAATGATGGTTACAAAGTGGTTTTTGTGCATTATGACATTTTCTCAATCCTAGGTAGTAGAGAGAGTTGAGCATTTTCTTAATGTCAGGTGAGCCCCGCATGAGTTCTAACTTTTGGACCTTGGTCTACATTTGGAGTGCCATTTTTGGGCAAGTGTGCCTATGATGCGTAAGTGGTTACCATTGTTAATGTTTGTAGCTTCAGTCGTATGATCATTAGAATACATATATTATATGTTGATTAATAATAATATTATATATATTATATTATTATTAATCATATGAAATTTAATATTCAATATTAAATTATTATATTATTCTTAATTAATAATTGATTGATGAAACATTATAAGATTGATTAAATTATAATTAATAGGAAGAGGCATGTCCTTTCTTATAAATAATAATGAATAGACATGTCCCATGAAGGGACATGTCTCTCCTAGCCTCATTCCCAATATAAATGAAAGAGAGATTGTTGCATTTGGAAAATACATAAAACATAGAGTGCTATTACATTTGCAGATATCCTAAAACTTAACATGGTATCAGAGCCAGACTGCAAATGTAAGAGAAGAGAGTAGTTTGTTGATGGTGAATGTGTGACTGCCTCAGAAAATATAGTCTCAGTATAGGGACCATATCTAACAAATCCACCGTAGGATTTTTCTGAATTTTGGATATGTTGGTGAAACCCAAATTTTAAAGAATCTCACCGGAGCGATTGGAGAGAAAGTGTGGGGTTCAAAAGTTATGACGGACTGTGTACGGGTCTATGTGAAATTCCTGAAAGCGGGTTTCATTAAAGAGATATTAATTTGTTATGATCGTGGTCAAGCATTAACAAAGAAGAATGTATTCAAGGAAGTGTGTCTCTTTCTAGAAAGAAAGAATTAATTATAGAGTGTCACCTCTCTTGGAGCA
>MU227976.1:1044357-1058334 GCA_018584345.1 Thuja plicata | reverse complement strand
TTATCCTCCCTAGCTAAGAGGGAGTGTTGATGTTTTGTATAGCTATGGTGAGGGTCATAAGTGTTGACACAGGAGACCACTACACATTCTGTTTGATCATCCTCCCTAGCTAAGAGGGAGTGTTAATATCTGTAGCTTCAGTCGTATGATCATTAGAATACATATAATATATGTTGATTAATAATAATATATTATATTATTATTAATCATATGAAATTTAATATTTAATATTAAATTATTATATTATTCTTAATTAATAATTGATTGATGAAACATTATAAGATTGATTAAATTATAATTAATAGGAAGAGGCATGTCCTTTCTTATAAATAATAATGAATAGACATGTCCCATGAAGGGACATGTCTCACCTAGCCTCATTCCCAATATAAATGAAAGAGAGATTGTTGCATTTGGAAAATACATACAACATAGAGTGCTATTACATTTGCAGATATCCTAAAACTTAACAACCATTCATGGAGCATCGAATATTTGATCATGAGGGGCATTGGAATTTTTTAATACCATGGTTTTTCATGTGTTAGTAAATGGTTTCCCTCTCCAAATCTCAACCCCTCTCCAATTCTCTATAAATTGGATGCCTTGGATAGTTGTAGTATGGTTTTCCTGTTTGTTAAGCATTGTTATGCTGTTAGACTGAAGAGTTGGAATTGATGTATTGCTATAAAACTATTATGGTGATTAATATAGGCTTGTGCTCTCTTTGGTGGGGAGTTTTTTTTTCAAAAGATGTTTCACTATTTAGATTTTGTGTTATGTGCTTGATTTTACGAGCTTGCTTGTTTTACTGTTTATATTGCTGATTACATGCTTCTCCCTACATGATTAAAGGTTTAATCTCAAATTTATTTAATTGGTATTTTAAATTAGTTCACTATTTGTTAACATTTCATTGTATTAACTCATCTTGTTTTTCAACAATCCCAGTGTGTAAATAGTTCAAGGCTGAAATCATTCTTTCCAATCCCCTACAAGATATTTAATGGTCCATGTCTTGAGAGGTTTTAGCTTTCTAGCTTTTTTAAGAAAACCTTGTCTCTCTCCTTGTTTGAGTTCTTGACAATGCTATTCATTCCTAGCCTTCTACTTGGCTTGAGACTTCCTTAGTTCTTGCCCTTTGAGATGAATTTGTTTAATCCTCTCAATGAATTTCGTTGTCCTTGTCACCTCTAAGTCTAGTTCACAATCCTGCATTTTGTCCTGCAAGGCCTTCCACTCCCGTGTATTTAGAAACAACTTGGCCTGCTGCTATGGGGAATGAGGGGATGCAAAAGCTGGAGCCATAGGAGACACCATATTATCTTCACCCTCCTTTTATGTTATTAGCAGATTCTCCAAACATTTCTGCACCTCGGCCAAAGAGACAACTTAGCCCATATTTAATTTAAACTCTGCCAAGATCATAGCCCTATCTCATAAAGAATCATTATCATTGAGCCCTACATAACCCAAAATACATTTCAACATTTGCAGCACAGGTTGAGAATGGAAAGGAAAGATCTTCTTTAGCCAAGGTCTGAAACTTTACCTCTGTGCAGAGGGTCTTAGAATGATACAGCTGATAATCTAGCCATTGCACATCCACCAAGTACCACACACTGCAGCCCTGCAAAACCAGGTGAAGAAGAGAACCACCTCTAGAACAAATGACTAAAGCAACAACTCCAAGAAACCGCTCCAATGTTTTTACACCCATGTTACTTTGGAAATCATTTTATCTTGCACTTAAGTGTAATGCGGTTTAATTTTTAGCATTGTCCAGCTCATGCATTAACCTGGGTGCATTGGCAAACATCAGCTAACATTACATTACAAGGAATTACACTTGCCCGGATGTAGGGTGCATATTTTGGTGTGAAATAGCTTTGATAGAAAGGAATTCATTGAAGCTTGGATAGAATTTTTCTAAGAATATTGATCATCAAGGTGTCTTTGAAAATGTTATTAAGGAAAATGGCTCACTTTGGAAGAGCTCAACCGTACACATATATTGGAAGAAAAAGGCAAAATTCTGGAATATTTATGCCAAAAAAGGTGATTGCAATACAAAGTTATTTTTCAGATTCGCCATCGTTCACAAGCGCTATGAGAGAATTATATCTTTGTCAATTAGGTTTTTATTTAGGACACTTTAATATTCTTTTCTTTCCTTGAATTCTGTGAATTCATGATGATGACTTAAGACTGTTAAATCTACCTAGGATTTATCTGTTTCTTGTTTTTTTACTTCTTTACTTTAAGCCTTATTTCACCTTCTAGTTTTCATTCTATTTTTACAAGAGAAGTGTATTTCCTTCCAATAGGTCTTTGTGCATCAGTGGAGACCATGAGATGTAATTTCAAGCCTCCTTTTGGATACAACTATTACATGTTATAGTTCACTGTAGCAGATAAAGTGAATGAAACTTGCTGATGCTAAGCATTACTAGTGCAAGATAATTGTTATTGGAAACAGCAACTTTGGTTTTTTGGAGGCAAAGTATAAGTTCATTTATTCATATAAAATGCCTGCAGTAAGAAATGAAACAATAATGATTAGCAGAAATGGTGGTCCCTTGTCATAGAGGATCTGCAATCAAACCTTATTTTTTCAAAATCCTCAATTACATCTATATTTAAAATATTTGGCAAGGCATGTAAGGGAACTGATTCTATGGTTTTGCTTTCATTATACGAAACTCCATTATTCCATGCAAATTGCTGCAAGTTTTAATAAAAATCTGAAGGACAAACTAAAATTATAGATATAAGTTATCTATAAGTTCTATGCTTTAGATGGTATTAAATTTCATGGACTAATGCTAATTATTTTGCTATAGGTACCCCAAAGACTATACACATTGGAGGAACTGAGATTGAACAAGATAGATACGAGAAGCCTTCTCTCACCTGTTGACACAACACTAGGTGCTGTAAGAAGGAATGTACAAATCACGGCTATTGCTGGACTTTTAGCTGCATGGCGTCTCTTGGATTTAGATCAATTCCAGTTATTGTCTATTGTATTGGCATTGCTAGCCCTTGGAACTATAGATCTTGTAGGTGGTGCTTTGTATTTGGTCTCTTCATAGAATAATTCATTAGTATTGTATTATTATAGATGTTTACATAAATGGGTTTTATTACTAAGCAATTTTGTTTTAGCAGCACTTTATCTCTTTGATTTATGAGCAATAAGTTGTTGAGAATGTTTAGCTTCTAAAATTGGAAAGGATTGTCTGAAAAGACCACTCATCCTCCTTACGTCTAGTTTGTTGTTCCATGACGTGTCTCAACATGCCTTACATTATTTCATTTAAAGTATTAGCCGAAGCCACCTTTCAGAGGACATTATCATACTTGTTATTGTACAATGGCAGGAATTTCTATAGAATCTCTGTCATTTACCAATGAGGACTTACAGCTTTTTTTTCTCTTTGTTCCTTGTACGATGACCCTTACATTCAACTTCCTAGTTTTTTTTTCATCTGGAACATCTGCTTCATCTTGGATGTTAGACTTTCCATTGATCCAAGTAAGAACTCGGCTCACAAGGTTCTTTGCACGTTTTTTCTGCATTATGCGATCAGGTCTACATAAGTGATCTATGTGCCTTTCCTATCCTTTCAGGTTCAATGCTGGTTTCAATATTCTGCATTACATGCTTCAGCCTTGTGTCAACTTCTAACGTCAACTCCAAGTCGACAAGTGCCAATTAGTGCCACCATCTTTAACATGACACTGACTTTCTTGTTATTCCCTGGATGAATTACATCGTATTCTCCATCGTTTATTTCTCTTTATTGAATATATTTTGTACTATATATATTACTACATCCATTTCTACAGATATCTGTCACAATCAGATCTTTCAAATTTATTCAATTCGTAATTTAGTTTTCCTATTTTGCTTTCTTTTTGTATGAATTGATGCTGTATTGGTACTCTTGTTATTGTTTACAACTTTACATAGAATAAGTAAACTTTGCTTTTGTGCAGAAGTACACATTGAGTTTTGCAATTTAGGATGTTGTCCCCTAGATTCCTCTAGGAATCACAATTATCCATCTTAGAAATCATCTGGCTTGTTCTGCTGTTAGTTTCTCTAAGGTTTTCCCCATCAGCATGTTCTTTTGAGAGTGTCATTTTTTTGTCCTGAAGAAAGTGGGGTTCAGGTGGATTTCTCTTCTCTGCACTTTTCTTGATGCTCTTTACCATCTTCTTTTTCTTGCATTGCTTCTATTTTTTTTCATGTTCTCTTCCCCTGCTTTTACAACTCCTACTCTTGCACTACTGCAATAGTTGTTTTTTCTTACTAAACTCTTCATCTTAAACTTCTTGCTCTTTCACTATTACTATATGTATGTATTTTTCCTCTAGTTTTCCTGATGCATTGCCACTGATGCTACCCCCTTGCTTCCTCTTTTTGTTGTTCTTTCTCTTCTTGTTCATGCAAGTGCCATAGTCATTGGCTTTCTATATGTTGTATGATGGATGCAACTTTTTGCAGCAAGTCTTGTATAAATTGAATTTTCTTTTGATCTCTACCCTCTTTCCAAATTCTTTAGCAATATAATTCATTTTAGTTGTTTTAATAATAAATATTATTATCTTTCACAGGGATATCCTTTATTGCAACAATTATGGTAACAGACCATTCTTGTTCTTAGGCTTATGAGATCTGATTTGAAACAAAGCTCTTGCACCACCTGTTGTGCACTCGCACACCAATAGCAGGCACACCTAGCCAGCCCAATGTACTATTGGTGCTGAAATGGATGAACTAATACATAATTCATATACATTACGAGAGAAACTTGAATATCAAAGGTGTAGATATTAGGGCCAATAACCCATTAGTGTCAACTTATGTAATGTCCTCAATTTAGTAGGTTCCAGGAATATGCAGAGGTTAGCTCATCATCGTGAACTTCGTGAGCTAACACCTTGATTTGAGGGTCTTAGTTAGTCGACTTACTATTTTTAGTAAGTCAATGATGGCAGTTTCCATTTCTGGCAGACACCTAGGCGCTATATTCAGTCAGTGATGATATTGGCACTTTCAGTGGTATATATTGAGTTTAAGTTTATAAATTGCTTTTGGGCGCCTAGTAGGGGTATTAATTATTAATCCACATGGAATATAATCCTAAGTCTCAAAAGCAATGCTTTTAAGTGAAAGGTGTGTTGAAGAAGCCTTTTAAGTGAAAAATGTTTTCATGAAGCTTTTAGCTTTGGAGTTATTTATTATTAATTCAAAGTTATTAAATGAAGACTTCTAATTGAAAAGTGTATTGATGAAGGCTCTTTAGTGAAAAGTGTGTAAGAGAAGCTATTTTCCTTTGGTGTCTTGAAGAAGATATCTTTTATTATTATAAAAGCAATGTTTGTGCAAAAAGCAAATCATTCTATTGTGCACTTGTTTTTGTTGATTTGGGTGAAGTGAAGAAACAAGGGTTTGAAGAATTTCAGCGTGGTGGAATTGTGAATTCTACACAGGCTTCAGCACTTTGAATTGGTGAAACACCCAACTAATTGTGCAATCTAGCAATGGCTTTATACAGAAGCCATGTTTGAGGTTAATTGGTGAAGTTTTGAAGATTTTGAATGAGGGTTTGAGCTTGTGTTTGAAGGTTTATCAGCTGCAGATCCTAAGTATATTATTGTTGCAATTATAAATCAGATTACAAGCATTTGTTGTTGAAGAATTCATCTGCTGCTGTTATTCATCCTTTCAGAGGGTTTGCAGGCATGTATTACCTGTGAGTTCATTAATTGTAACTCCTAGATTTTCTGGGTATTGTTGTTTTAGATTATAGGGGTTATTTAATGAACTGGGTTGTCATTATTTTGTGAAAATTCTGAGTATTCAAGCTGGTATAAAAATCTGGAATTTTCAGCTGTGTATTTTCAATGCAATTTCAGATTTGAGTTGGAAAATTATTATTGCAATATCTTCTATTTTGTTGCATTATATTGTTGTATTGAACATTGCAAATATATCAAAAAAAATCAATTGCAGCATACCAAACCATAACAAATCAAACAGGAACTCAAATCAGCAAGCTCAAACATTGTTTGCTAAGTGTTTGATGAAATGTCAAGGCACTATTAAATCAAAAAATACTGTGGTAAAGTTAGAACCAGCAGGGGTTCTTACAGTGGTATCAGAGCTTGCATGCAAAATGTTTGATAAAATGTCAAACATTTGAAAAGTATAGCAATTTGGTGTTTGTTAGAGTTAGAACTTGCAGGGGTTCTTACAACTTATAGAGCTAGAGAAGAATAAGTCGATCAAAACAAATCTATAAATTTCAGAAATCTGAGTTGCAAATGAGAAGGCCAAGGGTCAGCCCCCATGCAAATGGTTAAAGTGTCTAGGAAACAAGAACTCTTGACTTCTCACCACTCGAAGCAATGGATAGAAGAAGCTTATAAGCAATGCATGATTGCTTCTCACCATTCGACACCCTCTTCTTCCATTTCTAGTATTGCATCTCCAAGGATATCTCCTTCCTCTACACCTCAATGGTGGGATGCAATTTGTTTCCTTCTTGTTTGGAAGACATTTCTTTTTGGGGAGCTGATGTAGATATTATGATTTGTATTAGTTATTTTATGTTATTTGGTAATCGATATTTTGTCGGCTTGTGGAAGTTACAAAGAAATAGTATTAGTAGTTGCTGACGGGTGTACTTGCTTGGCAATCATTGAAGAGTTTATAGAACCTTTGTAGTCAGGGAAAGGGACTGCATATTGAAATTGTTTCCTTACTCCAGTTTTTGTGTAAAAGGATCTATGAATAAATGAAGCAATTGAGATATCATTGTTAGGATTAAGGTGCCATCTACCTTGTAAATCCTATGACATGGTTCCACCATCGTTGGAAAGTGTCCTAAGGCACTTAGCGTGTATTGGGAAAATATATTTTGTAATATTTATTCTCACTATTATTTGTAATAAATTCAAAATGGGTGATGGGTTCCACTGGTAGTGGTAAAGATGGGTTGTGAGCTCAATTATTTAGTATGGTTTTCCCCACATGTGGATACCTAGAGTGAGATAATTAACGATTTAAGAAGTGGACAAATGACTGACCTTTGGGCTTTTCCAAGTGGGGGCTTGGAAGAGGTGGCAAGTGTTTTGGTATTCTGTTATTTATTGCATTTAATGTAATATTTATCTTGCAAGATTGGGCACCCAAGTTGGAGATAAAGTATGGAGCCAAAAGTGGTGTCCTTTCAGCTTCCTTGTAAGTAATCCAAGGGTTGTGGTCCTTTGTAATGAAGAATCTTCTTTGGACACCTTTATTGGTGGTTTTGGAGCTCGTGCCATGCTATAAATCTAACTCTTGGATGTAGAATGTATGAAATGAGGACAATCGAATGTAGAGTTACTTTGAAAGAACAAGAACATGTGGGAGGCATAAGTAGGTTCTTCATAGGTACACCGTACACAAATGCTGCTATTTGGAGGCAGAGAGGAGAATGGAAGTGAATGCATTGTAATCACATTTGCTGTTGATAATGCATACTTAACATTTCTTCTTGGTGGAGTTTTTTCCCACAAGGGATTAAACTTTATCCACATATGTCCTGTGTTATATGGTGTTCTTATGTTGCTGATTTGTGCCTCATATTTGCTATCTTATGGTGATGTTATTCTTCATTCTTTGCTGTTATAAGTTCGCGTAAGATGAGGTTATTAAGCATGATATGTAGGTTGATTTTTGGCATCAGTTTTAAGAAGGATCTAATCAGGGTTTTCACATTAAGACAAATTAATATTCAGATTTGCACGAGTTTCAGATTTTCATGTTGTAGTTGTCCAAGCCTTATATCTCATCCTTTGATTGGTTATTGCATAGAGATTGGTCTTCACAATCTTTATTGTTGAACTCGTATATTTCCCAACATTTGGTATTAGAGCTGATGGTCAACTAGTTCTAGGTATTCCTCTATTTTTAGCTTGGAATCTATTAGTAGGAATCAAAGGTTGTTGAAAAGCTTATGGGGCTGTGATCAATGTTTTGTGAGTTACTTTGTTTTGCAAATCTGCGAGACTGAAAACCATGGATATTATCAATGTGATCTATGTTGGGCATTGGAAGCTCATGGTTGCAGATCTTCATGGAGTTGGTTATGGTTTGGTAACTTGGAGCTCATATTTGATAATATGTGTATCCTCTTGTTTGGTGGTTTGGTTCCTTTACCTTGTGTTCATTTGCAGTGAGAAGGTGTTCATGTTGGATGTGTATTGACATCTTGGTCACATGGAGAAACACCAACTATTTGGACTAGAAAATGGAGTGCTTATGTTGGGTTTATGGTTTTAGTTTTTGGTTACATGAAAGCATTGGAAGATAAGCCATTAACCTCTTTGTGAGTTGTGGAGTTGATATGTTTTCATACGTTTTAAGCTCCCAGGCAACTTGCTTTTCTTGTTGGGTTGTAGTTTCCCTTGTTTTATCTTTGCTATGCATGATATTGATGTGGGGTTGAATCTTTCAGTTTTTTGAGATTGGAGCACTGACTATGTATTTCTCCTTTGAGATGTTGCTTATGTGCTAATCTTGTAAATTGTTTGATGAGTATTTGGTTTGGTAGGCCTTTTTGTCGGTCACCATTATTACATTGGTATGTTGAGTGTAGTGAGAAAATGATTTTTTGGGATTACCTCATATAGTTTATTTGAATCTTTATCGTAGATTATGGAGCATGAAAAGCCCTATTCACTTTTAGTGGGGGTTTTATGTAGTCACATGATGTGTTCTATCTTCTTTATTTCAAGATTTTGGTTCTACACTCTTGTGGTTGCCACCAGCCAAGTTTTGATTAGAAGATGGATGGTCTTCGACAATGGGTGTTGGTGTCATGTGGAGCTCTTGGATTCTGCCTTCAAATTGTAATGTGAATTTGACATCTTTGGTTCTATTGATAAAAGATTTGCAATTGTATCCTCTAGGTTTGGAGATCGTGGCTTGACTCTTTCCTTTGAGAGCTCTTGGTATTGAGTTCTTGAATCGTGTTGGGGCCACAAAGAATCTTTAGTTAGGAGATGGATATCATGATGCTTGGAGAGATTGGTTACATAGTTCAATGGGAGCTTTGATAGCGATGTGGATTCATCATTTGATGTTAGATGGTTATCTTCATGTGATTGGAGATGGTGACATCTTGGTTTTCCATGGAAGACATTTGAGTCTTTGGCGAGGTGTCGATTTATGATATGATCTTTGGAGCATATAATATTTCATTTGAAGAGATGTTAGATCATCTTGTTATGATATGTTCTTGATCTTGTTGTTGAAACTTTGACAATGGTCTTGTTAGTTCTCTTTGGTTTTGAGTATTAGTCATTTGTTTGGATCTTCATGATTTTGCTAGGTTGCATTTGAAGTCAGCATGGATTGATTGGTGGGTGCTCATAGAGACTAGAGTGACGTGGGTAAGGCTACGAGATCTCACTTTTTTTGGGATCATGTGTTGAGATGGTTACTCTTTGATTGGGATTTCAGCAAAAAGACCAAGGAGCCTACACCTGGTTATGGATGTGAATTTATGGACCTGAAGAGAAGATTGTAATTTATTGTAAGCGATGGTTTCTTGGTATATCTAGCAAGTTATCTATCCAATTCTTAACACTCCCTAGGAGAAGTCTGCCAGGTCGGGCTCATAACCTTTGATAAGGACGCTTTTGTGGTCCTCTGGTTAAATCTTTTTGTCGTCCTCTAGAGTGCATCCCTAGGGACTTCCTGAGTGATGTCTACCAAGTCGGGCTCATGACCTTTGACAAGGACCCTCTGTGGTCCTTTGGCCAAATCTTGCCGTCGTCCACTAGAGCGCATCACTCAGGGCTTATAGGCTCTCCCTAAAAGAAGTCTGCCAGGTCGTGCTCATAACCTTTGATAAGGACCCTTTTGCAGTCCTCTGGTTAAATCTTGCCATCTTCCTCTGGAGCGCATCCCTTAGGGCTCCAAAAGAAAGTCTACCAGGTCGGGCTCATAACCTTAATAAGGACCCTTGTGATCCTTTGATTAAATCTTGTCGTCGTCCTCTGGAGCACATCCTTAGGGACTTCCTGAGCGAAGTCTACCAAGTCGGGCTCATGACCTTAATAAGGATCTTCTATAGTCCTTTGGCCGTCGTCCATTGGAGCGCATCACTCTGGGCTTATAGGCTGACCATTATCTGATCCATTCCTCTTCTTGGAAGAAACTTTCTCTATCCAAGGCTCTTAGGCTGGTCAATAAATGACACATTCCTCTTCTTGGAAGAGATTCCCTATCCAAGGATCTTAGGCTGGTCAATAAATGACCCATTCCTCTTCTTGGAAGAGATTTTCTATCCAAGGCTCTTAGGCATATATGCATATGTTAACTCATCAGTATATACTGGCTTATGGAAGATTATATCAGGTTCCCTTCCTTCCATCATAACTTAGAAATGAATATAAGATATTTATTTCTTGTGTCTTCCTTGTTTGTCTTTTTACCCTGCAGGATGGCAAGATCATGCTCAGATACCACTGTAATGTCCCCAGATTAATTGTCATCTCCTTTGTTCAAATGCCGATCTCTAATCCCCCTACGCTGAATTGGACTGATTTGGACTTATATCCAGCGCGAATGGGATGTCACATTCCTCAGTCTATGGTTGTGAGCTTTAGTCGCTCGATGTTTATGTTTATTATATATAATTATATATTATTTATATTATTATATTATGTTATATCTTTATATTATATTCATTACAGTGTATTATTATTTATTCATTATATTATTATATGAACAATGTGATAATAGTGTTATATTAATCTATTATTTTTGAATAATTATATTATATTATAATATTATTTTATTCATTTATTTAATTTATGTACTAATTTATATTATATTTAACATTAATAAATAATAGATTATTATTGTTTTTAGATTGTTAATTATTATTATATTAATAATATATTATATCATTATTTAATTGTCTATTATTTATTTATCTTATTATTTAATGATTATTTATTATTTTTTTTTGTTATTTTTTATCAAATCTTATTTTGGAAAGGGAACATTACACAGTGGGCCAAAGGTTTAGCATCTGTTGTCAGTTTCAGTGGCTAGGAGATGTGGAAGAAAGCTTCAGTTGCACCTTCCAGCATCAAAAATCTGACAATGAGGAGTCATATGAAGAAAATGCTAAAATACATATAATGGCTTTCTGTCAAAGGTCCATTAAGATTCAATAATATTTGTGATGCTAAATTCTGCAAGTGAAATGCTTCATGTTCTTTTTACATCACAACTAAGTGTTTGATTAAGGAATTCTGGCAGAAAGTGAGGAAAATAACAAGCAGCGCTTTTGATATTTATGATGGATCGTCAGCCTCATATAGCTGTTCTGGGAGTCTCTAATTTGCATAAAATTTTTAATTTTTTTTTAAAAATATTGGAGAGCATCCATGCAATTTGGTAGAAGGCTTGGACACAATAAATGTTGTTTATGTAGATAAATTATTGCCTACACTTTATGAGAATTCCTACATCTCTCAAGATCAGTTGCCAACACAGAGGGATTGCAAGGCATGTTGTGGCTCTTGGTCGATATCTTCAAAATCCATTGGTCGGTATTTAAATAGTGTGATCTTACTCAGATCAGAAGTAATTCCATTTTCTTATTCAGTGTTATTACTTAAAACAAAGTATTTTGTGTGGTGCGATTTGAAAAGAATAAAGATGCGATTCAGATTAGCAAGTTGATTCAGATTATCAAAATGTCATTGATCGAAGAAAGGAAAGACTTGTAAATACATCAGTTTGTCATCACCTGATTATGATACTTGAAGAGATTATTAAATGCAACAATTAATGGTACTCAGATTACAGCAATCAGATTATCATTAGTCAGCGAGTTCAAACCTAAGATTAGCTACAAGGTGCGATTGTACATAAAGAAACAATCAATGATATCTTAAGACAAAACAATTTACAAGCGATTCATTAATTGCAAAGATTCATTTTTAAGAAGTGTGATTACTAGGAATGAGAAGATATGACTGGTCAAAGAGGTGTGACCTTTAAGAGATGGAAATATAAATGAAGTCCCAAACACCAATTGAAAATCATTGAATAGGAGATAGAATACACAATCGCACCAAAGGAGAAGCTCAGGGAAGGATAAATAGTGAATTGGCATCAAGGAATAAGTTTGGTGTCACATCTGTACGTAAGGAAGAGATCTGATACTTATCATTGCACAGGGACTATGTCTAAAGGGACGCAATCAGTTATTATGCTCAATAAAAGAATTGCCATGTGCTTATTAATGACAATAGAATATCAATCTTATATTAATGAGAGTTAACAACTAAATAATATCAATGATAGTCAGAATGACATTCAAACTAATATAAATACAGTCATTAACAGATGTCAACTATATTGATTAAGAGAAGAATAAGTACCTTCATGAAGAAGCATGAGATTAAGAAAACGACCTATATTATAAAGAGGATTAATGGTCAGCGATGAATGGTCATGAAGATTAACATTTAGTTATTGATATGGAGGGGTGAGATTAAGTAATGAAGAAAGGTGATTATGAAAAGACATGAATCATGTCCTTAACAAAGTGACTTGTCATCCCCAGATACAAGATATAAAGGCTTTCACAACCACTCAAACAATCATCAATCATCATCAATCGATCAAATTCCAACATTCATTCCTGAGTGTGGAAGGAGTAACAGTGATTTCATCAGAAAATACACGAGCAATCAAATCATTAGCCACTGAATAAGAATATCACAGTAAATGGAATTTAAAGTCTACCTACAGCAAATTATCAACCACATTAATACAATCAGCCTAGCAAGTAAATATATTCAATTCATTTCCAGCGAATTGAATAAAAAAGAAGGGTCTTCAGCACATTCATCATTCAAGGACATTCTTGGTGAATGTTGAGGCTAGGTCAAGCACATTCTTGGTGAATGTTGAGGCTAGATCAATGACATTCTTGGTGAATGTGGAAATTCCTAGAAAGGAATTAAGGGAGAGATTTCATATTGCTGGAGGGCAGTATATACTATTAGAGCTAATAACATATGCATATGCGAGGATGGATACGCCTAGTGTTGGTATCCATAATGCCTGGGAAGAGATATAGTCTCTCCCAAGGATTTTAAGGATGGATATACCAAGTAAAAGATATCCATAAGGCCTTAGGAGGAGAAAGCCGTAATGAGATGGTGACATAGCTTTAGGACCATTCTAGAATGGCCATAAGGTAACTAGAGCCCTCCCTAGAGAGCTAAGAACCTGATTATGATCCCTGCCTAAGGATTAGGCTCATCATAGAACAAGGCAATACTCAACATAGGAGAAGGGGACTTGCTGTAGTAAATCAAGATAAGTTCTATTTTTTGAATTATTCTTAGGATTTTAAGTTGAATATTATAATGAAATATCTTCATATTTGATAAGTTTATATTTGTAAATATATTGCAGTTCTCACCTCAAGTTGAAATTACTGTTTCAAGACTAAATAAAGGTAGATCCCCAAGTGGGGACATTATAGGATGTTAAGAAATATAAGCTCCCTTAATATTTTAAAATAAATAAAGTACTTTTTAGCAAGAAATATGACGCCCTTACTGCTATTTAACTAAGTTACCACATTCGCTCAGACCCAATGGAATTCGAGAGTCGATTCGCTACAAATTCGGATACGGTGCAAATTCGCTGCAAATTCGACATCAGACTGACGAATTCGCTGTAAATTCTCCATTCGGGACCCTGCACGAATTTGAGGAGAATTTCGACGACTTTGCAAACACCTGCGCGAGCCCGAGAAGAATTTCGGTCAAATTTGGGACGTGTCGGCCAGCAATACCCGCACTCGCAGGAACCCGGGAAGAATTTACGTTTGGGAAATAATGTATATACTTATCGCATATACTTTATTACACCTATAATAA
>MU227976.1:1032491-1044223 GCA_018584345.1 Thuja plicata | reverse complement strand
TTAATTTAAAAAATAATAATAATATTATTATTATATATTATAATATTATTATTTATGTATTTAAATATATATATGTATTTTAATTTAAATAATAATAATAATAATATTATATAATAATAATAATATTATTATTTATGTATTTAATATATATATATACTTGTACAGACGAACCCAAAACGAATCGAACCCAACCCAAAAAAATTTTGGACGAATTTCGAACCCGAATCTCGAACCCGCATACGAACCGGAATCCGAACCGGCAACTTAGCTATTTAACAACAAATGGAGGAGCATTTTAACTGACTATGTAATGGCCAATCTACTCAACAGCCAAGAAAAATAAACAGATTATGGTGATGATTGATACATTAATGAAGCTAGCTAGATTCATAGTGTCAAAAGACTCAGCTAAGAACATATGACCTAAACACAGTTTCTCAAAATATGTATTGCTCTAAATTATATTAAGTGATAGGGGCTCCAAATCTGCTGGTAGCTTTGGGAAGGACATTTTTCAACATTTTTTACAAAACTTAATTTTAGCAGTGGAAAACATCATCACCATGCTCTTCCGAAGTGGTTGACTCTTCTCTCTGGAAAAATAAGCACAGAAAACTGTTAAGCTTTTGCTTAGTTTCAAGTCTGCTGTCAGAATTCAGCTTGTTGATTTCTTCTTAAGCTCAATCATTTCCAATCAAAAGTAGAGGGGATAACAACCTAAGAAAGGAGGTGAATGCTAGCATTTGTAGCTCCATATTTTGTAGTTTCCCCCATCCAATATCATTTTGGGGCAAATATTGAGTCTGTGCTCTGAAGTGCATTTGTGCAAAACCCTGTAACTTTGGCTCTGAAGTGTCTGTTCCTCGTTTATATTGTACATCTTTCTGATGTGTTTCATAGGAACGTTCTTCACCAAATCAAAATCAAGAGGGGATATCATTCGGAAGTAAGTGCATATGTTGCCATGTCCAATGGAGTGTTCATTACTTCCCTCTTTTGGTAAACAAATAGGCTGAAGTTGCTTCTTGTAGAACGATAATGTGCAACATCTATCAGGAATAATTTATCCAGCCAAGTGTATTGTCTGATGTCTCATAAATCTCCCCAAGGTTAGGAGTATGTAAGCATGTCTAATGACATCTAAAAGAGATGTTATGGACTCTATAGTTCACATTTTCTCTCAAATTATCACTGAGTACCATTTAATTTATTATCTATATTCATATTGATCTCCAACCACCTGGTACATCTCTTACTCAATAGTCAATACTACCAATGCTTAAAGATAATATTTTGACTACTTATGTACACATATATGAACTAATAGATAAGTAACCCCATGTAGCAATATTACGAATTGGGTCTTCAGTGTGTTGTTAAAGAACTGGAAATCATATCCTTTAATAGCTCAATATTTGATTGCCTTATTGTTAAACAAAAGGCAAGGGTAGAAGTGTATGGATATACAAGACAAAAAAAACAGATGGGAGTATACTCTTAAAAGTTTTTGCATGGTGTAGCATATAGGACTCAGAAGTAATCTAGAATGACTTTATGCCGATTACATAAATGTTTTGTATTCTTTCTTATTTTAATGTTCTTCACGTAACGCTATTTTCTTTTTTAGTCAATGCAAATTGTCTTTACTCTGAATACTTTGATGAATGCATCTGCATCAATGAGCTTTCTAGAATTGTTCTTATGTAGCTTAAATTTAGAGAATTGATGGGAGCACCACCATTTTATAGAATGTGGCATTATTGCTATTTAATATTTCAGCATATTAAAAGTGTCAATATTTCTTACACATAGCAAAGTCTGTGGATGGGCTCCTAGTGGTTTTGTCTTTTCTCATCATGTTAAACAAACTTTAGACGACTTTTACCTTTATAAAGGTTGAAAAGTTATTGTCATGACCCATTGTGTTTCAAACATAATATAGGAAACAAGGAAGGCCTATTTTGAAAAATTAAATGTGGTTAGTGGACCACAATGTTCTGAATTCTAATTTTTTGATATTTTCTGCTGCAGGTTGTTTATGGTGGAGGCATAGAATCTCTGATAATTGATACAATTGGACGGATGCTCAGTCAAAAATACAGAGACAGAGTTGCTCAAGTATAAGCAGAGCATCCTTTATAAATTGTGTGTTGCATCTCTATATATATGTTGAAAGTAATATGTTTTGAACCCGGCCATTTATCCTTAACCTCCTGACTTGATTTGCCGAAGGATTAAAAATTTAAAGTTCAAAGTTCAAAGTGATTAAGATAAAGTCAAAATTTTCCCCAGGGTTGATGCCTGATTAGCCTCTTTTTAACTTGGAAAATTCTTGTGTGGTAATGTTCACCTGGTGTATTGCATTCTTCTTGCATGCTTTTACTTTTATACATTCCACAACTCAAGGTAGCATCATTGCATGGGCATTGTCCTTTGACATTCTTGCAAACTCATCATAGTTGCATTGAAATTGTGAAGGTAATTGTTGAAGAGCACACAAATATATTGAAATGGGGGGTCAATCAGTATATCAAAACTTTTACTATTCAAAACTTGATGAGATGCAATAACAATACTTCAAAGCATGATCAACCACAAATGCAAGATCTAGCAAGAAGAAACAAAAGAATACACGATTTACGTGGAAACCCTTGTGGGAGAAAATAATGGCAAAATATTGCTTTTGTGTTGAAAACTTCTTACAAATTTCGTGGGCACTAACCCATAGGAGACACCAATCCCCTTTAGATGATTTCATAGGCACCTACCCACTAGAGATACCAATCCCCACAACTGAGCACCAGCTCAATAAGTGTGATGAACCCAATATAAGGTTTGGCTGACCAGCTGCTTAAGCGATACAGAAATAAATAAAACTATTACTTGTTTTTGTCTTTTAGGCTGACTTAAAAATAATAATTTTTTTTTTCCCCTTTGGCTGACCTAAGTTAACCTTGCTAGCTAGGTTGGTTTTCCCTTGTGGCCAGCTTGCTTTAGTTGGTATTTATAGGTGTTTTGGGATGGAGTTGAGCATGAAATGTCTTACATTGCCCCTACATTAAACAAGTGCAATCAGAGATTCAGACGGAAACCTGAGTGTCTGCTCCTAGTAAGATGTAACCCTTACCAACATTTCAATTAGCCATTCTTATGTAATCATTGAATGCTTAGAAATTATTGTAACTGGCTCTGTTCCTTACTGGTTGCCATGCTATTACACAGGAAGGTGCAACAAATCAGACGGAAGCTGGAGGAGAATCGCATCATTTATGAGCTGAAGTACTTACCTTGAATCTGGAGCAAGAGACTGATACAAGTGAAAGAACAGTCTTCCCTGCAGTAACAATATTGGTGTTGTCTAACAACGTAGCAAAGCAGTAGTGGGAGCAGTTATTATTTCAGTTCAGGGCGAGTAAGGACAATGCCACCTTTTTTTGGTCCAGATCGGACTACGCGTGGAGTAGGGCAGTAATCCAAGGACAAATATGCCATCCTCAGACATGTCCCAAATCATCATTTTCAGCAAATCTTGACCAGCATGGAGCTGCATTTCACTAGTGTGTGATCAATCAGTGGTATCAGAACCACCTTCCTGCCAGCCTGTGGATTGATGAGTGATAGGATGAAAGATATAAGCAAAGCGAAAAGAAGAAGACAATGGGAGATAGGGAATCGGCAAATTCCCAGGAATTCATAAGGGAGATCAAAGAGATCCATACCGACGTGAGGGATAGCATGAGGGAGATGGTTCAACTTTTAAGAGGAATGAGCCAGCAACTAAGGGCTGATAGGCCCAATCCAAATGGTGTGGAATGCAAGAATTCTGGTAGAGAGAAAGCTTCAGCTAGTGGTGGGAGAGCTTCAGTTAATACCTAAGTTACCGATTTGGGTGCATATGCGGATGTGGGTATGAGAATCGGGTGTGTGGATGCGTGAATTTTTTTTTGGGGGTTTTGGATGCGTTTGGGTGTGTTTATATATATATATATATAGTCATTTCATAGTATGATACTTCATTGATCAAGATAAATATAAAATGCCAATTGATAGTTCACAAATATTCAAATAGGCCATATCATACGTCTATGTTCACGATTCCAATGAAAATTAGAAAATCATTACAATTAAAAAATCAAAATGTAGTTCATGATTCAATGTTCATCAATCAGGATTTCAATTCACTAATCAAAATCATAACGATTATAAAAAAAATCCTCTTCATCTTTAGCTGCTGCAACTTCAAAATCATTTGAACCCAAAGTGGTTCCACTTGTACTAGATGCACCGTGTCGGGATGTAATCATCATCATCATAATTTGTAGTGAGTCTAGTAAGATCATCAACAATTGCATCCAAGTTGGCACACTTAGGGGCTACATCCCAAAGCTTTGCTGCCCCATCCTTGTAGATTGGATCCTTACGTGACAAAAGACGTAAGTTGCTATGAATATAAACCAAGTCTTCAGCTTTTTTTGAGCCCAACTGGTTACACTTCATTGAGTGAATAAAGGAGTATGTACTCCAATTCCATTCAGTGGTAGAAGAACTTGCAACCTGAGCACTGTTCACAAAATAAAAATTTAAAAAATGCAAAGTAAATTAAAGAATGTTAAGTACTAAATTGTAGAATATAAGTGGTAAAAAAAACAATTTACTTGTAAGAGGGTCTTGATTGCAAGAGGTTGCAGATACTTAAATGGTTGACCATAGAGGTACCACCATGTGATAGCTTCCATGTCGTTTTGGTCATTGATAGCTTTTGGACTATGATTTCTTCCCGAGGCAAACAAGCCAAATTCTATCCAAACTTTTTTTTGCACTTCTTCATCTGGGAAGAGTCCTTCAGAAAGCTTTCCCGTACCCATTAGCAACTTCTTCATCTGTATATGGTGCTACTCTCCCTGGCATAGAAAGTATTTCCTTGCTATAGTACCTCGGAGATAGGGCATATGCAAGGAGGTGCAATGGGGTGGTCATCATCTCCCAACGATGATGAATAATTGATTCCACCTTATTGCATAAGGTTTCACATTCTATTGGGCCATTCTCATGTTTTTGTATTGCAATTTTTACATTCTCTACCATTCTGTCCATGCCATCATAGACATCTCCCAAACAAGGTGCATCTGTATCAGCAAATTGTAGCACAATCATGATAGGCTCGGTGAAATCCAATACATATTGCACATGAGCCAACCAATTGTCATCCAAGACCAATATCTTGACCTTTTGATCCCTCTTTGAATGTGAAGCCTTCCATACACCCCATTGGTTGGAAATAACCTAAGTTACCATATTCACTCCTTGCTGGAATTCGAGATTCGGTTCGCACTAAATTCGGATGCGGTGCGAATTCGTCCTAAATTCGGCTGCAAACTGTGAAATTCGCCAAAAGTCTCTCAGAGGGACCCGGGAGGACTTTCAGACGAATTTGAAAGACTTTTGAAATAGACGCAGGTATCCGGAACGGATTTTGGACGAATTTTTAGGTGACGCAACTCACATGTTTACTGCTTCTCAAATCGTGGCATCTGGTCCGCTCTTTTCAAACTCCCCACCAATTTTCCTAGAACACAAAATTCACCAGCCAGGAGACGTTTAACCCGCAACCAAGTTCTTTCATCATCAATACTATCTTTCTGTGACTTACCGTTTATTTGCAGCAGCGAAGCTAACAGGCGATGTTTCATCTTCCAAGTTGTTGAAGGAGTGAAATATAGACAAGAAGCTAATAGTTTTCTGCTTCGACCAGTAGTGAGTTTGCGGTAATTGAGGAAATAAACAAAAACATAGAAATTTTTGGGCGTCTCTCCCTAGCATGTGTACGGCAGCAACTTGGGTGCTGCGAATTCTTTTGTGAAGGAAGCAATATATATCATATCTTAATTTAAGTTAAGAGCCTTGCTTAATTAAATTGTCTTTGAGGATTTTGAAGCCCGTAAAAAGCTGGGAGGAAAAAAAAAGCCCATATGAATTTTGCTTTAAACTAGCATTTGCTTTAAACTAGCTTTTGCTTTATTAAGTTTAGAAATAGTTTTTGTTTTTAACTTATTGATTTAGAGTTAGTTTATTTTATTTTATTTATATTAAGTTTTTAATCTAGATTAGTTTTGTTTAGAATTAATTTTTTCAATATAGACTAGTTTTTTAAATATATATATAGTTTTGTTTGGAATTAATTTTTTCAATTTAGACTAGTTTTTTAAATATATATATATATATATATATATATTCTTGTACGGACGAACCCAAAACGAATCCGAACCCAACCCAAATTTTTTTTGGACGAATTTCGAACCCGAATCTCGAACCCGCATCCGTACCAGAATCCGAACCGGCAACTTAGGAAATAACCATTTGGCTCAATGCCTCTTGCAACTTGAGAAGTCTCATAACAATAGTATGAGATGCAAATCGGGTCTCAGCAACCTAAGTTGATAACAATATGTCAATAAATATTAAGCAAATTTATATACAAATTGATAATTGAATATGTCAATAAATATTAAGCAAATTTATATTCAAATTGAGAAGTGAACATGACAGAAAATTTATTAAAATTAATTTTAGTAATTACAATTTACTTAAAACAAATGCAATTTCGAGAAAGATTTGAAAATTGATTGTGACATTTGGTGGTTCGTCACAAAGATCTGGATCTCCTCCCCCTCTTGGTATATTTGTTTAACCCACTCTATTTGAGTGCCAATTTGTTGCATCACCAAGTTGAGGGAGTGTACGGTCATGGTGTCCAGAAAATGTGGTCATATCGGCCCTCAATCGAAGCACCTGCTCCCCTACAATTTTTGCATTGTTAGTGATTACCTGGACCACATTCTCACTACCCACCATCTCTATGGACTCAATGAGAATTCTGGAAATGAACTGTGCATCTTTCACTTCCCCTTCACAATCAACTGCCCTCAAAAACATTGCCCCTTTCGGGTGCCACTGCAATCACATTAATCAATGGACGGTTTCTGGTATCTTTCCATCCATTGGAAACAATAGAAACACCCTATGTAATCCAAGAATCTCTAATAGGTTGAAGAGATCTCTCTATAGAAGTCCTCTCTTTTTGCGATATGGTGGTACGCACCTTTTTATACCCAGGACTTGTGTAACTAGCCAGTGCATTATTGATGGCCGCCACCATTTCCTTCCAATATGGTGATCTCACCAAGTTGAAAGGAAGAGCATTGGCATAGAATTAACGTCCAATGACTTGAGCAACAAGCTCTCTTGCCACCATTTTAAATGTTGTGTTCAATTGACCTCTTTTGTGGGTGCTAATTTCTACTTCTACATCTTCCACTTCCGGTATAGGCAAGAATGGATATTTTGAGGCTGCAACTGTTTCAGTGGGTAACTCCGAATGGACCATCATGAGACGTTTGTTTTGATCTTTTAACCAATCTATCAACCTCTTCTTGTTCTTTTACATATTCTTCTATTTGTGCAGTAGACATCTCGTTCCTCTCTTTGCCTTTGCACATGCACATTCCCATTCCTTTACCAGCAGGGCCCATAAAATGAAGTTTAACTAGAGAATATGAGCTATTGAATGGTTTACTATCACATACATTACACTTCCATTTATATGACCCACCTCCTGCAACTTGTGAAATTCTTGTGGTATGTCTCCATAAAGAAGATCCTATCTCAATTTTGTATTTATTGGCTCCTTGCCCTCCCACTGAACTTTCACTACTGGCCATTCTTGCACAATGCAATATGATTTCTTGCTATTATAAGAAATTAAATAAATTTAAATTAGAAAAAAACTAAGAACGTCAAGCATACAAGTGCAAAAAAAGATACAAAATATTAAAATAGATAGCTAAACTTGTTTCTTTATTTCTTAAAAATAGTGATTGTTTTTTGAAAAAATTCATCAAAATTTTAAAAAAAATTCATTTAAAGACTCCAGAATAGGATCAAATGCTTACCTTAGACGCTTAGATCTCCTTTGTGGAAGCTATCTGGCACCCCACGAACGGTCCTCTTTGAAAATAATCACTTGCCCTTCGAAATGCCAAAATGGAGACCAAATGAGAAAAGAGAAAAATAGAAAACAAAATGATATGCTAAAACAATGAATGGCCTCTTTTAGGGTCATTTTAGGATTTAGAGGAAAAACTATTGAAAAAGTGCTTTTAGCACATGTTTTAAGTAATTTTTTTTGACTTCACGTCACTTTTTGGCATTTTTTCATGTTTGGGCCTCTGGATGCGTTCAGATCCTCGGGGATGCCCACGGATGCTCACAGGGAGTGTTGCAGCTCCCTGTTGATGCACCATGGAAGCTCTGGATGCACATCCACGCTCATCGACAGGGAGCTGCAACACTCCCTGTGAGCATCCACAAGAATCTGCGCCTCTGCACCTGAACGCATCCGCATCTAGATCCTGGGCGTGATAGTAGATACAGAGAATTCGGTAACTAAGGTTAATACAATAACCTTCAGAGCTAAATTCTGGACAAAGAAGCACTTGTAGGTATTGGGGAAGAACAATTTGATTCAGAGGAAGACATGACAAAATTTCATAATTCATAGTATGCTTTAAGCCTTGCCACACACAACGATTTGACCATTAGGAACTGCTATGATTTGAAGAAAGAAACTAGGTAGGGAAGGATAAGGTATGAATAGAGGAAAGACATTCAACACTACTTGGGAAAAATCACTACTTCGACTTTTGATGGTGCTAGTAATTCCTTAGTGAGGGTTTGGTTGTAGAAATTAGATACATATTTCTCATTGAACCAAATGCTTGAAGGAGAGGCTATCAAATCCGCCACCTTGCATCTTGAAGGAGTGGCTCATGAATGCTGGTGTGATGGTATGGTAACCCAAGGGCACGATTCTATCACCACCTTGAAATTCTTCAGCCAAAGATTGATTGAGCAGTTTGATAGGAAAGATCCAATGACTCAGTTTAGAGAGTTAGCACAACTGAAGCAAGAGGGAGAGGTGGAAGACTATGTAGATGAATTTTAGAGGCTCTTGATAATGATTTCTGATGTGTCAGAGAAAAGGCTTATAGTCGTTTTTATAGAAGGCCCAGCTGAAACCCTTGAAGGGTTATTAAGGGCATTTGATCTAAACTCATTGCAAGAAGCCAGCAAAAGGGCTTTGAATTTTCAAGATTCAGTGACAAAGGATAGATCGAACTCCAAGCAAGCGTCACCTATGCAATCAAAGAAATATTTTCAGAAGAGCTTTCTACCCACTAAGCCTAGTCCAATGAAGGTGTCTAAGAACAAATTGCAAATGAAAAAGCTATGCTTCACTGTAATGCCCCCATTTTGAGCGAGCATTGGAGTTAGTGGATTTAGCCTTTCATTGGGTCCTTATAGGCTAATACTGGTGATTAGAGGAGCCTATTGTGGGTTGTGGCCTTGTTGTGAGGGACTTACTATTTATAGTAAGTCAACAGTTGGTTCCACGGAGCTCAGATGATTTAGAGGAGTTATATGATGCTCTTAGATTTTATTTCCGGCTTCTGGTTTGGACTCCAAGATTCTTGGAGGGAGCGTCTATTTTTAGTAAGTCACCCCATTAGGTTCATTCATCATCTTTCGTCATCAGGATCACTCCTGTGCTGTCAGATTTTGATTCTGATGCTTCCTCAGTCGTTTTCGCAAGACGGGTGAATTATGATTATTATTTAATTAAATCGGCGAAGGTTGCTATTTTTATTGGGATTGTATTTTGGGCATCTTAGTGTTATAGCTCGTTGGAACCGGGTTGAGAAGTTTTAAATCCTGAGCTCATAAAACAGGTACCTTGTGTCAGAATATTGTTATTTTAATGGAAGGGTCTTTTTTTCATCATTGGAAGGAAATATAATAGTTTATTATATTTCAAATGTGCACATAAAGCAGTCTTTATGTAAGTGAAAAGTGTCTTGGAGAAGATAGGGTTCGATTTGTTATGAAGACATTATAAAGGCTTGGATGATATCGAATTCATCATGCTGAATTATTCATTTAATGTTTTGGTTCGAATTGTGGAGACAAGGGTTTGGAGTTTACTTGCAAAGAATTGTAAATTCTTTGTTTGATTCAGCACTTTGAGTTGGATTCTTATGCAAGCGAATTGTGTGGTTTCAAATTATGCTCATCAGATGCCATTGAAGGAGAGGGAAGAAATTCAATGCGGTTGGTGTTCTTTTGATTGAGAAAAGGAAAAACGGCAGCATCTAGGAGTTGTGACCAGATTTGTATGCATTTGGGACAAGCTGGAAACCGTCACTTTGGCTTCCATCAGCTGCGGCCAGTCTTTTTAGCGTGGGAAAATAAATGCAAGGTTTTAATCATTGTAATTTGCTTGATACGACTTGAGTATGTTGCATTCCAGTTTACTTAGTGTGATCTATGATTTGCAAAAGTAATTTCAAATTTAATTGTTTCTTGTAATGCAATTATGTTATGTGGAAAAAGAATACAAAAAACTATATATATATATAATCGAAAAATTGAAAAGAAATCAGAATTCCAGAATTCTAGAGTATTTCACAGTCTATTTGAAATAGGGCCAGTTAGGCTCTTTACATTCACATGTAGAAAACCATGGTAGCTTGGTCATAGGTGTTTGGGAAAAGGATAGATACACTATATAGTCTGCTATGAGGATATAGAAGGTGCAACATTCGAAGGTTTTATTTATTCTGGCATTAAACAAATGCTAATCCCTTCCAGACACAAACCTGGAGGAAACTCTTTGCAGGATGAAATCTCTATGAATTAGTCTTTTTATGCTTGGATGCCAATCTAAGCATTAAATTAGAGCAGTTCAAAGGAGTCAAGAAAATCAGGTTCAGATTCAGGGAACAAGTCAGTGAAAGGTGATTTCTTTGCCTTTGTCTTTGACATGGCAAAGCTTAGTTGCAATGCTTAAAGAGGAAGTCGCACTAAATACAGATCCCAAGTTCGAAATATGAAGCAGATTAGGCACCTACAGACCTAGAAAGGATCGTAGTTTCTAAGGGTCGTGACGTGTTCATCACCAGCGATACTGAGGTCATTCAAGTAGGAATATCTGCCATAGAAGTTTGAGTAACTAGTTTGATTTTTTGTAATCTTTAATCTAAACTTGGCAATGATGGTCTATGGGAATGGGATTGATGGGATTGTATTTGTAGATGGTGTTGGAATCTGATTGTTATTTTGTAAGAACCCTTCACAGGCTCAACTGCTGAACTGTGTTTCTTTTTTTTGTTTTTGTTTTGGATGTTTGAATTTTTTTGTGTTTTTTGCAAGGGTTTTGAACCAAAAAGAAAATGAACAATAATCTGAAATTTCGAAACAAATAAACTACTGCTGCAACTTCGAATTAAATTCCAATAATTACAGCAATGCTAACTACTAATAGTTGCAAGAAAAAAACTTGATAATGATGCCCAATGATGAAGGCGAAGAGTTGCACTCGGAATCACTGTTCACGCAACACTGTTCACCGTGTCACTATTCACTATTCACTGTTAATGGCTGTACGGAATTACTGTTCATGCCATACGGAATTACTGTTCATCACGACACTATTCATCTGCACTATTCACAGCTGCAACTTTCTCTTATTTTGTAAATGCGATGAACACTTAAATAAAATATTGTTGACGCACAATCAGAACCTCTGTATGAGATTCTCTCTGAATTATCAAATTCACCAGGTATTTCACTGGCTCAAATGATGAACACATAGAAGAAACTACGTTCTTCAATGGAAA